>JAPCYS010002289.1:0-87591 GCA_028641055.1 Alopecurus myosuroides | reverse complement strand
CGGGATCCCACCTAAACCAATGCTTTGCCATGCCATGTGTGTTAGATTGTATCATGGGTGTTGGGTGCAAAGATACCATCACTCTCTGCCGGGGCCTCACCGACGTCGGATTCTCTCTCGCGGGTTCCAGGACTGCTCACACCCCGAAGCTCCCGGATCTGACGTAACGGGGGGAATCTTGCAAGTAGGTGGGCCCTACCATTGTCAAGGGTGTTCCTTGGGCCTAACATGACACAACCAAGCAACTAGTTCCACTTTGCTACCCACTTCCGGCTCACGCAGAGGGGGCTAGACGCCGGTTCCGTCTTTTTCTACACCGGGGCTAGTGTATCTCCGTAGAGGGACCCGGAGCGTCGGGATCCCACCTAAACCAATGCTTTGCCATGCCATGTGTGTTAGATTGTATCATGGGTGTTGGGTGCCAAAGATACCATCACTCTCTGTGCCGGGGCCTCACCGACGTCGGATTCTCTCTCGCGGGTTCCAGGACTGCTCACACCCCGAAGCTCCCGGATCTGACGTAACGGGGGGAATCTTGCAAGTAGGTGGGCCCTACCATTGTCAAGGGTGTTCCTTGGGCCTAACATGACACAACCAAGCAACTAGTTCCACTTTGCTACCCACTTCCGGCTCACGCAGAGGGGGCTAGACGCCGGTTCCGTCTTTTTCTACACCGGGGCTAGTGTATCTCACGTAGAGGGACCGGAGCGTCGGGATCCCACCTAAACCAATGCTTTGCCATGCCATGTGTGTTAGATTGTATCATGGGTGTTGGGTGCCAAAGATACCATCACTCTCTGTGCCGGGGCCTCACCGACGTCGGATTCTCTCTCGCGGGTTCCAGGACTGCTCACACCCCGAAGCTCTCCCGGATCTGACGTAACGGGGGAATCTTGCAAGTAGGTGGGCCCTACCATTGTCAAGGGTGTTCCTTGGGCCTAACATGACACAACCAAGCAACTAGTTCCACTTTGCTACCCACTTCCGGCTCACGCAGAGGGGCTAGACGCCGGTTCCGTCTTTTTCTACACCGGGGCTAGTGTATCTCACGTAGAGGGGACCGGAGCGTCGGGATCCCACCTAAACCAATGCTTTGCCATGCCATGTGTGTTAGATTGTATCATGGGTGTTGGGTGCCAAAGATACCATCACTCTCTGTGCCGGGGCCTCACCGACGTCGGATTCTCTCTCGCGGGTTCCAGGACTGCTCACACCCCGAAGCTCCCGGATCTGACGTAACGGGGGGAATCTTGCAAGTAGGTGGGCCCTACCATTGTCAAGGGTGTTCCTTGGGCCTAACATGACACAACCAAGCAACTAGTTCCACTTTGCTACCCACTTCCGGCTCACGCAGAGGGGGGCTAGACGCCGGTTCCGTCTTTTTCTACACCGGGGCTAGTGTATCTCACGTAGAGGGGACCGGAGCGTCGGGATCCCACCTAAACCAATGCTTTGCCATGCCATGTGTGTTAGATTGTATCATGGGTGTTGGGTGCCAAAGATACCATCACTCTCTGTGCCGGGGCCTCACCGACGTCGGATTCTCTCTCGCGGGTTCCAGGACTGCTCACACCCCGAAGCTCCCGGATCTGACGTAACGGGGGGAATCTTGCAAGTAGGTGGGCCCTACCATTGTCAAGGGTGTTCCTTGGGCCTAACATGACACAACCAAGCAACTAGTTCCACTTTGCTACCCACTTCCGGCTCACGCAGAGGGGGCTAGACGCCGGTTCCGTCTTTTTCTACACCGGGGCTAGTATCTCACGTAGAGGGGATCCGGAGCGTCGGTATCCCACCTAAACCAATGCTTTGCCATGCCATGTGTGTTAGATTGTATCATGGGTGTTGGGTGCCAAAGATACCATCACTCTCTGTGCCGGGGCCTCACCGACGTCGGATTCTCTCTCGCGGGTTCCAGGACTGCTCACACCCCGAAGCTCCCGGATCTGACGTAACGGGGGGAATCTTGCAAGTAGGTGGGCCCTACCATTGTCAAGGGTGTTCCTTGGGCCTAACATGACACAACCAAGCAACTAGTTCCACTTTGCTACCCACTTCCGGCTCACGCAGAGGGGGCTAGACGCCGGTTCCGTCTTTTTCTACACCGGGGCTAGTGTATCTCACGTAGAGGGGATCCGGAGCGTCGGGATCCCACCTAAACCAATGCTTTGCCATGCCATGTGTGTTAGATTGTATCATGGGTGTTGGGTGCCAAAGATACCATCACTCTCTGTGCCGGGGCCTCACCGACGTCGGATTCTCTCTCGCGGGTTCCAGGACTGCTCACACCCCGAAGCTCCCGGATCTGACGTAACGGGGGGAATCTTGCAAGTAGGTGGGCCCTACCATTGTCAAGGGTGTTCCTTGGGCCTAACATGACACAACCAAGCAACTAGTTCCACTTTGCTACCCACTTCCGGCTCACGCAGAGGGGGCTAGACGCCGGTTCCGTCTTTCTACACCGGGGCTAGTGTATCTCACGTAGAGGGGACCCGGAGCGTCGGATCCCACCTAAACCAATGCTTTGCCATGCCATGTGTGTTAGATTGTATCATGGGTGTTGGGTGCCAAAGATACCATCACTCTCTGTGCCGGGGCCTCACCGACGTCGGATTCTCTCTCGCGGGTTCCAGGACTGCTCACACCCCGAAGCTCCCGGATCTGACGTAACGGGGGAATCTTGCAAGTAGGTGGGCCCTACCATTGTCAAGGGTGTTCCTTGGGCCTAACATGACACAACCAAGCAACTAGTTCCACTTTGCTACCCACTTCCGGCTCACGCAGAGGGGGCTAGACGCCGGTTCCGTCTTTTTCTACACCGGGGCTAGTGTATCTCACGTAGAGGGGACCCGGAGCGTCGGGATCCCACCTAAACCAATGCTTTGCCATGCCATGTGTGTTAGATTGTATCATGGGTGTTGGGTGCCAAAGATACCATCACTCTCTGTGCCGGGGCCTCACCGACGTCGGATTCTCTCTCGCGGGTTCCAGGACTGCTCACACCCCGAAGCTCCCGGATCTGACGTAACGGGGGGAATCTTGCAAGTAGGTGGGCCCTACCATTGTCAAGGGTGTTCCTTGGGCCTAACATGACACAACCAAGCAACTAGTTCCACTTTGCTACCCACTTCCGGCTCACGCAGAGGGGGCTAGACGCCGGTTCCGTCTTTTTCTACACCGGGGCTAGTGTATCTCGTAGAGGGGACCGGAGCGTCGGGATCCCACCTAAACCAATGCTTTGCCATGCCATGTGTGTTAGATTGTATCATGGGTGTTGGGTGCCAAAGATACCATCACTCTCTGTGCCGGGGCCTCACCGACGTCGGATTCTCTCTCGCGGGTTCCAGGACTGCTCACACCCCGAAGCTCCCGGATCTGACGTAACGGGGGGAATCTTGCAAGTAGGTGGGCCCTACCATTGTCAAGGGTGTTCCTTGGGCCTAACATGACACAACCAAGCAACTAGTTCCACTTTGCTACCCACTTCCGGCTCACGCAGAGGGGGCTAGACGCCGGTTCCGTCTTTTTCTACACCGGGGCTAGGGTATCTCACGTAGAGGGGACCCGGAGCGTCGGGATCCCACCTAAACCAATGCTTTGCCATGCCATGTGTGTTAGATTGTATCATGGGTGTTGGGTGCCAAAGATACCATCACTCTCTGTGCCGGGGCCTCACCGACGTCGGATTCTCTCTCGCGGGTTCCAGGACTGCTCACACCCCGAAGCTCCCGGATCTGACGTAACGGGGGGAATCTTGCAAGTAGGTGGGCCCTACCATTGTCAAGGGTGTTCCTTGGGCCTAACATGACACAACCAAGCAACTAGTTCCACTTTGCTACCCACTTCCGGCTCACGCAGAGGGGGCTAGACGCCGGTTCCGTCTTTTTCTACACCGGGGCTAGTGTATCTCCGTAGAGGGGATCCGGAGCGTCGGGATCCCACCTAAACCAATGCTTTGCCATGCCATGTGTGTTAGATTGTATCATGGGTGTTGGGTGCCAAAGATACCATCACTCTCTGTGCCGGGGCCTCACCGACGTCGGATTCTCTCTCGCGGGTTCCAGGACTGCTCACACCCCGAAGCTCCCGGATCTGACGTAACGGGGGGAATCTTGCAAGTAGGTGGGCCCTACCATTGTCAAGGGTGTTCCTTGGGCCTAACATGACACAACCAAGCAACTAGTTCCACTTTGCTACCCACTTCCGGCTCACGCAGAGGGGGCTAGACGCCGGTTCCGTCTTTTTCTACACCGGGGCTAGTGTATCTCCGAGAGGGGACCGGAGCGTCGGGATCCCACCTAAACCAATGCTTTGCCATGCCATGTGTGTTAGATTGTATCATGGGTGTTGGGTGACAAAGATACCATCACTCTCTGTGCCGGGGCCTCACCGACGTCGGATTCTCTCTCGCGGGTTCCAGGACTGCTCACCCCGAAGCTCCCGGATCTGACGTAACGGGGGGAATCTTGCAAGTAGGTGGGCCCTACCATTGTCAAGGGTGTTCCTTGGGCCTAACATGACACAACCAAGCAACTAGTTCCACTTTGCTACCACTTCCGGCTCACGCAGAGGGGGCTAGACGCCGGTTCCGTCTTTTTCTACACCGGGGCTAGTGTATCTCACGTAGAGGGGATCCGGAGCGTCGGGATCCCACCTAAACCAATGCTTTGCCATGCCATGTGTGTTATTGTATCATGGGTGTTGGGTGACAAAGATACCATCACTCTCTGTGCCGGGGCCTCACCGACGTCGGATTCTCTCTCGCGGGTTCCAGGACTGCTCACACCCGAAGCTCCCGGATCTGACGTAACGGGGGGAATCTTGCAAGTAGGTGGGCCCTACCATTGTCAAGGGTGTTCCTTGGGCCTAACATGACACAACCAAGCAACTAGTTCCACTTTGCTACCCACTTCGGCTCACGCAGAGGGGGCTAGACGCCGGTTCCGTCTTTTTCTACACCGGGGCTAGTGTATCTCCGAGAGGGGACCGGAGCGTCGGATCCCACCTAAACCAATGCTTTGCCATGCCATGTGTGTTAGATTGTATCATGGGTGTTGGGTGCCAAAGATACCATCACTCTCTGTGCGGGGCCTCACGACGTCGGATTCTCTCTCGCGGGTTCCAGGACTGCTCACACCCCGAAGCTCCCGGATCTGACGTAACGGGGGGAATCTTGCAAGTAGGTGGGCCCATTGTCAAGGGTGTTCCTTGGGCCTAACATGACACAACCAAGCAACTAGTTCCACTTTGCTACCCACTTCCGGCTCACGCAGAGGGGGCTAGACGCCGGTTCCGTCTTTTTCTACACGGGGGCTAGTGTATCTCACGTAGAGGGGATCCGGAGCGTCGGGATCCCACCTAAACCAATGCTTTGCCATGCCATGTGTGTTAGATTGTATCATGGGTGTTGGGTGACAAAGATACCATCACTCTCTGTGCCGGGGCCTCACCGACGTCGGATTCTCTCTCGCGGGTTCCAGGACTGCTCACACCCCGAAGCTCCCGGATCTGACGTAACGGGGGGAATCTTGCAAGTAGGTGGGCCCTACCATTGTCAAGGGTGTTCCTTGGGCCTAACATGACACAACCAAGCAACTAGTTCCACTTTGCTACCACTTCCGGCTCACGCAGAGGGGGCTAGACGCCGGTTCCGTCTTTTTCTACACCGGGGCTAGTGTATCTCCGGAGAGGGGACCGGAGCGTCGGGATCCCACCTAAACCAATGCTTTGCCATGCCATGTGTGTTAGATTGTATCATGGGTGTTGGGTGACAAAGATACCATCACTCTCTGTGCCGGGGCCTCACCGACGTCGGATTCTCTCTCGCGGGTTCCAGGACTGCTCACACCCGAAGCTCCCGGATCTGACGTAACGGGGGGAATCTTGCAAGTAGGTGGGCCCTACCATTGTCAAGGGTGTTCCTTGGGCCTAAATGACACAACCAAGCAACTAGTTCCACTTTGCTACCCACTTCCGGCTCACGCAGAGGGGGCTAGACGCCGGTTCCGTCTTTTTCTACACCGGGGCTAGTGTATCTCCGGAGAGGGGACCCGGAGCGTCGGATCCCACCTAAACCAATGCTTTGCCATGCCATGTGTGTTAGATTGTATCATGGGTGTTGGGTGCCAAAGATACCATCACTCTCTGTGCCGGGGCCTCACCGACGTCGGATTCTCTCTCGCGGGTTCCAGGACTGCTCACACCCCGAAGCTCCCGGATCTGACGTAACGGGGGGAATCTTGCAAGTAGGTGGGCCCTACCATTGTCAAGGGTGTTCCTTGGGCCTAACATGACACAACCAAGCAACTAGTTCCACTTTGCTACCCACTTCCGGCTCACGCAGAGGGGGCTAGACGCCGGTTCCGTCTTTTTCTACACCGGGGCTAGTGTATCTCACGTAGAGGGGATCCGGAGCGTCGGGATCCCACCTAAACCAATGCTTTGCCATGCCATGTGTGTTAGATTGTATCATGGGTGTTGGGTGACAAAGATACCATCACTCTCTGTGCCGGGGCCTCACCGACGTCGGATTCTCTCTCGCGGGTTCCAGGACTGCTCACACCCCGAAGCTCCCGGATCTGACGTAACGGGGGGAATCTTGCAAGTAGGTGGGCCCTACCATTGTCAAGGGTGTTCCTTGGGCCTAACATGACACAACCAAGCAACTAGTTCCACTTTGCTACCCACTTCCGGCTCACGCAGAGGGGGCTAGACGCCGGTTCCGTCTTTTTCTACACCGGGGCTAGTGTATCTCCGTAGAGGGGATCCGGAGCGTCGGATCCCACCTAAACCAATGCTTTGCCATGCCATGTGTGTTAGATTGTATGGGTGTTGGGTGACAAAGATACCATCACTCTCTGTGCCGGGGCCTCACCGACGTCGGATTCTCTCTCGCGGGTTCCAGGACTGCTCACACCCCGAAGCTCCCGGATCTGACGTAACGGGGGGAATCTTGCAAGTAGGTGGGCCCTACCATTGTCAAGGGTGTTCCTTGGGCCTAACATGACACAACCAAGCAACTAGTTCCACTTTGCTACCCACTTCCGGCTCACGCAGAGGGGGCTAGACGCCGGTTCCGTCTTTTTCTACACCGGGGCTAGTGTATCTCCGGAGGGGACCCGGAGCGTCGGGATCCCACCTAAACCAATGCTTTGCCATGCCATGTGTGTTAGATTGTATCATGGGTGTTGGGTGCCAAAGATACCATCACTCTCTGTGCCGGGGCCTCACCGACGTCGGATTCTCTCTCGCGGGTTCCAGGACTGCTCACACCCGAAGCTCCCGGATCTGACGTAACGGGGGGAATCTTGCAAGTAGGTGGGCCCTACCATTGTCAAGGGTGTTCCTTGGGCCTAACATGACACAACCAAGCAACTAGTTCCACTTTGCTACCCACTTCCGGCTCACGCAGAGGGGGCTAGACGCCGGTTCCGTCTTTTTCTACACCGGGGCTAGTGTATCTCACGTAGAGGGGATCCGGAGCGTCGGGATCCCACCTAAACCAATGCTTTGCCATGCCATGTGTGTTATATTGTATCATGGGTGTTGGGTGACAAAGATACCATCACTCTCTGTGCCGGGGCCTCACCGACGTCGGATTCTCTCTCGCGGGTTCCAGGACTGCTCACACCCGAAGCTCCCGGATCTGACGTAACGGGGGGAATCTTGCAAGTAGGTGGGCCCTACCATTGTCAAGGTGTTCCTTGGGTCCTAACATGACACAACCAAGCAACTAGTTCCACTTTGCTACCCACTTCCGGCTCACGCAGAGGGGGCTAGACGCCGGTTCCGTCTTTTTCTACACCGGGGCTAGTGTATCTCCGTAGAGGGGATCCGGAGCGTCGGATCCCACCTAAACCAATGCTTTGCCATGCCATGTGTGTTAGATTGTATCATGGGTGTTGGGTGACAAAGATACCATCACTCTCTGTGCCGGGGCCTCACCGACGTCGGATTCTCTCTCGCGGGTTCCAGGACTGCTCACCCCGAAGCTCCCGGATCTGACGTAACGGGGGGAATCTTGCAAGTAGGTGGGCCCTACCATTGTCAAGGGTGTTCCTTGGGCCTAACATGACACAACCAAGCAACTAGTTCCACTTTGCTACCCACTTCCGGCTCACGCAGAGGGGGCTAGACGCCGGTTCCGTCTTTTTCTACACCGGGGCTAGTGTATCTCACGTAGAGGGGATCCGGAGCGTCGGTATCCCACCTAAACCAATGCTTTGCCATGCCATGTGTGTTAGATTGTATCATTGTGTGGGTTGGGTGACAAAGATACCATCACTCTCTGTGCCGGGGCCTCACCGACGTCGGATTCTCTCTCGCGGGTTCCAGGACTGCTCACACCCCGAAGCTCCCGGATCTGACGTAACGGGGGGAATCTTGCAAGTAGGTGGGCCCTACATTGTCAAGGGTGTTCCTTGGCCTAACATGACACAACCAAGCAACTAGTTCCACTTTGCTACCCACTTCCGGCTCACGCAGAGGGGGCTAGACGCCGGTTCCGTCTTTTTCTACACCGGGGCTAGGGTATCTCCGTAGAGGGGATCCGGAGCGTCGGGATCCCACCTAAACCAATGCTTTGCCATGCCATGTGTGTTAGATTGTATCATGGGTGTTGGGTGACAAAGATACCATCACTCTCTGTGCGGGGCCTCACCGACGTCGGATTCTCTCTCGCGGGTTCCAGGACTGCTCACACCCCGAAGCTCCCGGATCTGACGTAACGGGGGGAATCTTGCAAGTAGGTGGGCCCTACCATTGTCAAGGGTGTTCCTTGGGCCTAACATGACACAACCAAGCAACTAGTTCCACTTTGCTACCCACTTCCGGCTCACGCAGAGGGGGCTAGACGCCGGTTCCGTCTTTTTCTACACCGGGGCTAGTGTATCTCCGGAGAGGGGACCCGGAGCGTCGGATCCCACCTAAACCAATGCTTTGCCATGCCATGTGTGTTAGATTGTATCATGGGTGTTGGGTGCCAAAGATACCATCACTCTCTGTGCCGGGGCCTCACCGACGTCGGATTCTCTCTCGCGGGTTCCAGGACTGCTCACACCCGAAGCTCCCGGATCTGACGTAACGGGGGGAATCTTGCAAGTAGGTGGGCCCTACCATTGTCAAGGGTGTTCCTTGGGCCTAACATGACACAACCAAGCAACTAGTTCCACTTTGCTACCCACTTCCGGCTCACGCAGAGGGGGCTAGACGCCGGTTCCGTCTTTTTCTACACCGGGGCTAGTGTATCTCACGTAGAGGGGATCCGGAGCGTCGGATCCCACCTAAACCAATGCTTTGCCATGCCATGTGTGTTAGATTGTATCATGGGTGTTGGGTGACAAAGATACCATCACTCTCTGTGCCGGGGCCTCACCGACGTCGGATTCTCTCTCGCGGGTTCCAGGACTGCTCACACCCCGAAGCTCCCGGATCTGACGTAACGGGGGGAATATTGCAAGTAGGTGGGCCCTACCATTGTCAAGGGTGTTCCTTGGTCCTAACATGACACAACCAAGCAACTAGTTCCACTTTGCTACCCACTTCCGGCTCACGCGGAGGGGGCTAGACGCCGGTTCCGTCTTTTTCTACACCGGGGCTAGGGTATCTCCGTAGAGGGGATCCGGAGCGTCGGGATCCCACCTAAACCAATGCTTTGCCATGCCATGTGTGTTAGATTGTATCATGGGTGTTGGGTGCCAAAGATACCATCACTCTCTGTGCCGGGGCCTCACCGACGTCGGATTCTCTCTCGCGGGTTCCAGGACTGCTCACACCCCGAAGCTCCCGGATCTGACGTAACGGGGGGAATCTTGCAAGTAGGTGGGCCCTACCATTGTCAAGGTGTTCCTTGGGCCTAACATGACACAACCAAGCAACTAGTTCCACTTTGCTACCCACTTCCGGCTCACGCAGAGGGGGCTAGACGCCGGTTCCGTCTTTTTCTACACCGGGGCTAGTGTATCTCACGTAGAGGGGATCCGGAGCGTCGGTATCCCACCTAAACCAATGCTTTGCCATGCCATGTGTGTTAGATTGTATCATGGGTGTTGGGTGACAAAGATACCATCACTCTCTGTGCCGGGGCCTCACCGACGTCGGATTCTCTCTCGCGGGTTCCAGGACTGCTCACACCCCGAAGCTCCCGGATCTGACGTAACGGGGGGAATCTTGCAAGTAGGTGGGCCCTACCATTGTCAAGGGTGTTCCTTGGGCCTAACATGACACAACCAAGCAACTAGTTCCACTTTGCTACCCACTTCCGGCTCACGCAGAGGGGGCTAGACGCCGGTTCCGTCTTTTTCTACACCGGGGCTAGTGTATCTCCGGAGAGGGGACCCGGAGCATCGGGATCCCACCTAAACCAATGATTTGCCATGCCATGTGTGTTAATTGTATCATGGGTGTTGGGTGACAAAGATACCATCACTCTCTGTGCCGGGGCCTCACCGACGTCGGATTCTCTCTCGCGGGTTCCAGGACTGCTCACACCCCGAAGCTCCCGGATCTGACGTAACGGGGGGAATCTTGCAAGTAGGTGGGCCCTACCATTGTCAAGGGTGTTCCTTGGGCCTAACATGACACAACCAAGCAACTAGTTCCACTTTGCTACCCACTTCCGGCTCACGCAGAGGGGGCTAGACGTCGGTTCCGTCTTTTTCTACCGGGGCTAGTGTATCTCCGAGAGGGGACCCGGAGCGTCGGATCCCACCTAAACCAATGCTTTGCCATGCCATGTGTGTTAGATTGTATCATGGGTGTTGGGTGCCAAAGATACCATCACTCTCTGTGCCGGGGCCTCACCGACGTCGGATTCTCTCTCGCGGGTTCCAGGACTGCTCACACCCGAAGCTCCCGGATCTGACGTAACGGGGGGAATCTTGCAAGTAGGTGGGCCCTACCATTGTCAAGGGTGTTCCTTGGGCCTAACATGACACAACCAAGCAACTAGTTCCACTTTGCTACCCACTTCCGGCTCACGCAGAGGGGGCTAGACGCCGGTTCCGTCTTTTTCTACACCGGGGCTAGTGTATCTCACGTAGAGGGGATCCGGAGCGTCGGGATCCCACCTAAACCAATGCTTTGCCATGCCATGTGTGTTAGATTGTATCATGGGTGTTGGGTGACAAAGATACCATCACTCTCTGTGCCGGGGCCTCACCGACGTCGGATTCTCTCTCGCGGGTTCCAGGATTGCTCACACCCCGAAGCTCCGGATCTGACGTAACGGGGGGAATCTTGCAAGTAGGTGGGCCCTACCATTGTCAAGGGTGTTCCTTGGTCCTAACATGACACAACCAAGCAACTAGTTCCACTTTGCTACCCACTTCCGGCTCACGCAGAGGGGGCTAGACGCCGGTTCCGTCTTTTTCTACACCGGGGCTAGGTATCTCCGTAGAGGGGATCCGGAGCGTCAGGATCCCACCTAAACCAATGCTTTGCCATGCCATGTGTGTTAGATTGTATCATGGGTGTTGGGTGACAAAGATACCATCACTCTCTGTGCCGGGGCCTCACCGACGTCGGATTCTCTCTCGCGGGTTCCAGGACTGCTCACACCCCGAAGCTCCCGGATCTGACGTAACGGGGGGAATCTTGAAAGTAGGTGGGCCCTACCATTGTCAAGGGTGTTCCTTGGGCCTAACATGACACAACCAAGCAACTAGTTCCACTTTGCTACCCACTTCCGGCTCACGCAGGGGGCTAGACGCCGGTTCCGTCTTTTTCTACACCGGGGCTAGTGTATCTCCGGAGAGGGGACCCGGAGCGTCGGGATCCCACCTAAACCAATGCTTTGCCATGCCATGTGTGTTAGATTGTATCATGGGTGTTGGGTGCCAAAGATACCATCACTCTCTGTGCCGGGGCCTCACCGACGTCGGATTCTCTCTCGCGGGTTCCAGGACTGCTCACACCCGAAGCTCCCGGATCTGACGTAACGGGGGGAATCTTGCAAGTAGGTGGGCCCTACCATTGTCAAGGGTGTTCCTTGGGCCTAACATGACACAACCAAGCAACTAGTTCCACTTTGCTACCCACTTCCGGCTCACGCAGAGGGGGCTAGACGCCGGTTCCGTCTTTTTCTACACCGGGGCTAGTGTATCTCACGTAGAGGGGATCCGGAGCGTCGGGATCCCACCTAAACCAATGCTTTGCCATGCCATGTGTGTTATATTGTATCATGGGTGTTGGGTGACAAAGATACCATCACTCTCTGTGCCGGGGCCTCACCGACGTCGGATTCTCTCTCGCGGGTTCCAGGACTGCTCACACCCGAAGCTCCCGGATCTGACGTAACGGGGGGAATCTTGCAAGTAGGTGGGCCCTACCATTGTCAAGGGTGTTCCTTGGCCTAACATGACACAACCAAGCAACTAGTTCCACTTTGCTACCCACTTCCGGCTCACGCAGAGGGGGCTAGACGCCGGTTCCGTCTTTTTCTACACCGGGGCTAGGTATCTCCGTAGAGGGGATCCGGAGCGTCGGGATCCCACCTAAACCAATGCTTTGCCATGCCATGTGTGTTAGATTGTATCATGGGTGTTGGGTGACAAAGATACCATCACTCTCTGTGCCGGGGCCTCACCGACGTCGGATTCTCTCTCGCGGGTTCCAGGACTGCTCACACCCCGAAGCTCCCGGATCTGAGGTAACGGGGGGAATCTTGCAAGTAGGTGGGCCCTACCATTGTCAAGGGTGTTCCTTGGGCCTAACATGACACAACCAAGCAACTAGTTCCACTTTGCTACCCACTTCCGGCTCACGCAGAGGGGGCTAGACGCCGGTTCCGTCTTTTTCTACACCGGGGCTAGTGTATCTCACGTAGAGGGGATCCGGAGCATCGGTATCCCACCTAAACCAATGCTTTGCCATGCCATGTGTGTTAGATTGTATCATGGGTGTTGGGTGACAAAGATACCATCACTCTCTGTGCCGGGGCCTCACCGACGTCGGATTCTCTCTCGCGGGTTCCAGGACTGCTCACACCCCGAAGCTCCCGGATCTGACGTAACGGGGGGAATCTTGCAAGTAGGTGGGCCCTAACATTGTCAAGGGTGTTCCTTGGTCCTAACATGACACAACCAAGCAACTAGTTCCACTTTGCTACCCACTTCCGGCTCACGCAGAGGGGGCTAGACGCCGGTTCCGTCTTTTTCTACACGGGGCTAGGTATCTCCGTAGAGGGGATCCGGAGCGTCGGGATCCCACCTAAACCAATGCTTTGCCATGCCATGTGTGTTAGATTGTATCATGGGTGTTGGGTGACAAAGATACCATCACTCTCTGTGCCGGGGCCTCACCGACGTCGGATTCTCTCTCGCGGGTTCCAGGACTGCTCACACCCCGAAGCTCCCGGATCTGACGTAACGGGGGGAATCTTGCAAGTAGGTGGGCCCTACCATTGTCAAGGGTGTTCCTTGGGCCTAACATGACACAACCAAGCAACTAGTTCCACTTTGCTACCCACTTCCGGCTCACGCAGAGGGGGCTAGACGCCGGTTTCGTCTTTTTCTACACCGGGGCTAGTGTATCTCCGGAGAGGGGACCCGGAGCGTCGGATCCCACCTAAACCAATGCTTTGCCATGCCATGTGTGTTAGATTGTATCATGGGTGTTGGGTGCCAAAGATACCATCACTCTCTGTGCCGGGGCCTCACCGACGTCGGATTCTCTCTCGCGGGTTCCAGGACTGCTCACACCCGAAGCTCCCGGATCTGACGTAACGGGGGGAATCTTGCAAGTAGGTGGGCCCTACCATTGTCAAGGGTGTTCCTTGGGCCTAACATGACACAACCAAGCAACTAGTTCCACTTTGCTACCCACTTCCGGCTCACGCAGAGGGGGCTAGACGCCGGTTCCGTCTTTTTCTACACCGGGGCTAGTGTATCTCACGTAGAGGGGATCCGGAGCGTCGGGATCCCACCTAAACCAATGCTTTGCCATGCCATGTGTGTTAGATTGTATCATGGGTGTTGGGTGACAAAGATACCATCACTCTCTGTGCCGGGGCCTCACCGACGTCGGATTCTCTCTCGCGGGTTCCAGGACTGCTCACACCCCGAAGCTCCCGGATCTGACGTAACGGGGGGAATCTTGCAAGTAGGTGGGCCCTACCATTGTCAAGGGTGTTCCTTGGTCCTAACATGACACAACCAAGCAACTAGTTCCACTTTGCTACCCACTTCCGGCTCACGCAGAGGGGGCTAGACGCCGGTTCCGTCTTTTTCTACACCGGGGCTAGGTATCTCCGTAGAGGGGATCCGGAGCGTCGGGATCCCACCTAAACCAATGCTTTGCCATGCCATGTGTGTTAGATTTATCATGGGTGTTGGGTGACAAAGATACCATCACTCTCTGTGCCGGGGCCTCACCGACGTCGGATTCTCTCTCGCGGGTTCCAGGACTGCTCACACCCCGAAGCTCCCGGATCTGACGTAACGGGGGGAATCTTGCAAGTAGGTGGGCCCTACCATTGTCAAGGGTGTTCCTTGGGCCTAACATGACACAACCAAGCAACTAGTTCCACTTTGCTACCCACTTCCGGCTCACGCAGAGGGGGCTAGACGCCGGTTCCGTCTTTTTCTACACCGGGGCTAGTGTATCTCACGTAGAGGGGATCCGGAGCATCGGTATCCCACCTAAACCAATGCTCACACACCCCGAAACTCCCCAAACAAAACGCAGTTGAAAAACTAGTCGAAATTTATTGAAATTTGAAACTGCGTACATATTCGGGCGCGAATTTAAAGCTAAAACGATATATTTAAACTAAAAACAGCGGATACTACGCGATGACTACGCCTACGTCTACGCTTCGTCGTCTTCGTCGTGGCGGTGCTGGTTGGAGGGTCCAGCTCCGTCCTGGCTCGCCGCGGCGAGACGGCGCGCTGCTCCGCCCGCTCGCTCGGGCCTGCAGGCGCAGCCAGTGCAGCTGCGCCTGCTCAGAGGGCGGGCGGTTGCGCCGCCGCTCACTCTGCAGCGCCGCCTGCCGCTGCGCCTCGTAGAGGGCGATGACGCCCTCTGCTCGACGGAGGCAGCCCGCCGGGCCATTCTGGCGGCGCACCGCTCGCGCCGCCTCCTCCCGCCGGTGCGTCCAGGGAGGCACGAACGGCGGCTGCTCCGCCGCCGCCGCGGCCTGCTCGAGGACGCCGCGCACCTCGCGGTACGCGTCCTCGTTCTGCGAGGTCTCGAACGAGTGCAGCCCGGCGTGCTGCTCGGGCCACACCGGCTGCCTCCTCACCTCGCGCCTCCAGTGGCGGCAGCCCGCCGTGCTTCGCGCGCCTCGTCGTACTCGGGTGGCTGCTCCGGCGCCACCGGCTCCGGCGCCACCACCTGCGGCTCCGGGCAGCTCGCTGCGCTGGCTGCAGCTCGTCGTCGTCGCTCTCGGGCCACGCCTCCAGAGGTTCTCCATTGCGCGGGGTTCGAAGGTGGAGAAAGAACGGCGAGGAGGAGTCGAGAATGTGCGTACTGGGGAGGGCGCGGCACCGTTTTTATAGCCTGGCTGGGCCTCTGGGGGGCCGAGTGGTGAAGAAGCGGCGCTATTCGCCGCTTCCGCCGCGAAAAAAAGCCCCTTGGGGGGGCTCTGGGGGGGACGGCTGGAGATGCCCTAACATGACACTTGAACACACACCACTACGATTATTTTTGAATTTTACGACTAGATTGAAATTCCAAGGAAAAGGATACACGACAGTGGATCTAAACATTCTAGGATACATGGACAAACATTTGTCCCAGCCATCTTGTGGCTCAGGTCTAGTCATACTCCTGCCTAGGGTATAATACATGTACTCGTAGTCGTCGAAGTCGCCACCGCCGTCGTCGCTGTCGTCGGATGGGGGAGCACGCCTGGACTGCGGGTAGCGCAGGCGGGGGTTATCGCCGTTCCTTATGTGTTCATGACGCCTGGAGAGTCCGGCCGCGCCACCACAGCCGACGACCAGCCTCGTTGAAGTTCGAAGGAGGCGGGCCGTCCCCTCGTATCTTGCGAGCGCCCTCTCACGCCGATTGAAGAAGAAGACGTCCCAACCTGCGCGGTAGTTGGGATCCCATTGGGGATACGTCCGCTGCGCCGGTGTCAGCTCGAAGTAGTAGTGGTTCGTGATGGCCGCCCGGCGCCAGACCTCGAGGGACGGGTGGGGACCGGCACGCCTCCGGCGCTCAGCACCACCCGGCGGGGACGCCGTACCCGGGAGGGCAGGGTAGTTCGAGGCGCAGAGCTCCTCCGCCTCCGAGCAGGTTATAGTGGGTACGGTGGAAGACATGGAAGAGTTGGCGCGAAGAAATGGAAGAATGCTGGGTTGTAGATATGTGCTAACCAAGCTAGATGCATGTGTGTTTATATAGTGAGAAATGGGGAAGAAGCACACGGATCGTGTGTTTTCTTCGAGGTCTTCCGAGCCGTCGGATCTTTCAAGTGATTGTGAGCCGTTGGATCCAATGTGTGCACACGGATTGTGTGCTTCTTCACTTCTTTGCCGAGTATGAGACTAAAGACACTCGGCAAAGTTCCAAACTGGGGGCGGGAACCAATGGCGCGAACCAAAATGTTTGGTGCCAATGTGTATGCCGAGTATCAACTGGCAGGCACTCGGCAAAGTTTCAAACTAGGGGGCGGGGAGAATGGCGCGAAGCGAAAATTGTGGTGGCAATATGTATGTATGCCGAGTATCCCTTCCAGGGACACTCGGGCAAAGTTTAAAACTGGGGGCGGGAAGAAATTGCGCGAAGCAAAATATTTTGGTGGCAATATGTACGCCGAGTCTCCGTAACGGAGGCACTCGGCAAAGCACAAAAAAAAAAAAACAACTATTCTTCGCCGAGTCCCCGTAACGGCAACACTCGGCAAAGTACGCAGTGTGTGGTTACAGGTCCGGAATTGCCACGTGGCCTACTGAAGTGCCGAGTGGGTGCGTTTGCCGAGTGCCCTGCAGATATTTGCCGATTTGTATATTGTTTGCCGAGTGTGGGGAGCAGGGCACACTCGGCAGAGGCACGTAATGCCGAGTGTCGCCAGTGTGCCGAGTGTGCATGGCAGGGCACACTCGGCGAACTTATTGTATGCCGAGTGTTTCATGGACGCCGAGTGTTCTTGTTCCCTTCTCGGCTTCGAGGCTATTTCGCCGAGTATCCCGTGATTAGGAACTCGGCAAACATCACGATACTCGGCGGCGTTGAATTTTCCAGTAGTGACTATACTTGGCTGTGTTGGTGCAAGTCTTGCGGGCTAGCTGTGCTATGGGTCATGACATTTTGATCATGTATTCAAGTGAGTACATACTTTGATACTTGTATTTCTCAGTGATCTCAATAATCCCATTTCGTTCAGGTGTTATTCCTGAAATTTTACGGAAAAAGCACCATGAAACACGCTATGCCGCGCTCATCAAATCGTTACAGTCGATTTCACCTTGTGGATCTGTGTCCCAGCCCCACTCCACATGCAGGTTGACCCCTGCTACTAGCCGGTGTGGAATGTAATACACTCTAACCCCGTATCTGAAACCGCGCTGGGCCCTACCCTTATCCTATCTATCTATCTATCTATATTTCTTATAAAGCAAAACCCCACTAACATGCATTAATGATTTTTCTATCTCAACATGCAAGCTATTTACATCATCCATTCTTCTAGCCAATCAATTGTCCATGTCATCTCCACTTATTTTTATTAATCAATACGTGCAAACTACACATTATCTGTTTATTAAACCATCAAATTATTCATATTAATAATATAAAATATATACTATGATCAACTGAAATTTATATATTATCTTAGAAAACATAATGTATCATATCTCTTATAAATTTTGTTTACAATATAGTGCATATTTTAAAGCAATCCCCGCATCAACGCGCGGGGTATCCTTTTAGTATAACTAAGTAGATGAGCCCCACTAACTTATTTCTCTAGACATGAAAGCTGTCCACCTCACCAACATGCCACCTAGGTACAAACCGCCCAAGTCAGCGAATATGCCACCTCAGCTGTCGTAATTCCGTCCATCCAGCCCGTATCAGTTCATTCCGTTTAGATTAAATAATTTTCAACTAAGCACCTTAAAACATCTAGCCCGTTACTTCAGCCCAAATAAATTGAGCCCTGTACTCCGTACTCTTCGATGGTGGAACAACCAATCACTGTTAGGCCCCGTTTGTTACCAGTGGGTTGGTGGGGATTAGTGGGGTTTATCCCCTAGGGGATTGGGTGAAACCCCTCCTCACACCCAATCCCCACTAATCCATTCCCCATCCCCAACTATGCATGTTACTACGTATCAGATTTTTTATGCTGCGGGCACTCTCTTGGATTTTTACGTTTGGAATGGATTTGTTCGGTTCTGAATGTTGTTTCCTTTGCTAGTACTTCCGTCGCGCACTAGAAATGTTCTGAATGTATACAGTTTCACGTAGTAGTTTGACAATGAAACATGTCGATATCTGAAAAACTGAAGTTCTGCACTAAAAAATTCATACTCCCTCTGTTCTAAATGTAAGATGTTTTAGCCATTTTGCACATTCACACATGTCTACATGTATCTAGACAACTTTATATATGTTGACTCATATTAGTATGTATCTAGACAAATGACCAATAGCTACAACATCCTATATTTAGGAACGGATGGAGTAGTATTTTTTTGGCTGTAAAAAAAAACGCTCTAAAAGCTTCGGCATTTGAGATATAGTATGGCCGTCAATGACGAATGTTGGCTTACAAAGACCCCCCCCCCCCCCCAAAAGACATAGGCAATAGTTTGATCTAAGCAAATAAGTTAAGCTGTCATATTACAATAATCCAAGCAGTATTATTATACAATCATCCAGGCAACAAAAATGCCTAGCATCCAAGATGAAGTTTCCAAACTACAAAATTCTTTTAATCAGGTCAAGTTTTAAAAGGAAAACTAGAGCTGTTGCAGTCATTGTCTGAAGAATGTGAAGAACTCAAGGGCAGAAGGCCATGTTAACAGACAAAGTCTCTTGTAACCGAGTATGTCGCATGACGCGGATGAAGAAAACCTTGGTAAATCCATGCAAGCTAAGCCGGAGTAGATGACATCCTACAACACGGACAGTCGATATTTTTGTTTAATCAAGAGAAAAGAAGCAAGGATACATTTGATTTTTCTATCTGTAATTTGACAATTCTAATGTATAACATGATCAAGATCAGTTGCGGAGCTTAGTTGGGGACAAGGGAGCCTTGGCCCCCAGACCAGAGAATGTATTCATGCTGCTACTATGTATTTAGCACTTTTTTTACGGGGAAATTATAATAGAAATAAAATACTATGGGGGAATTATAATAGCATTATTTAGAGAATATAAAACACAGGCTGGGTACTGGCCACTGGGTAGCTAACACACCAACCGTTACCAGCCTCTGCTATAACACACATTCTAGCTCCTAACACTAAGCATTAAGATACACTAATTTGCAGGGTTGATGGATACTCAAAAACAGTTGTAAATTTGATCATCACTAGTTAGCATAGGAAGTAGAGCCAAATATCATCAAGTCGACAAGCACGGATTTAGTCGTCTACTAAAAATGATCTCATGTAGAGTAGCAGTACTAGCTAACTCTTAGAAAGTGGAGCATGGTTCTGGTAAGTATGTGAAACTTAACACGTCCTTGTCTAAGCCTTCCAAATTCTTAAGAAGTGAGGTTGTGGAGTGGACACTATGAGCGGCTTCATTTTGATACAGTAGGTGAAGCATATTTAATATGAACTAGCATTTTCAGAAGAAATAAATAAAAAGGGGGCAAAAGGAATATTTTTCTTGGCTAAACTACAGAAATTTACACACAGAAAAAAGATAAGGGCAAAATCAACGTTTGCTCCTCTAACATTGCAAAGCGACTGAAGTTACAACCCTTCCCAAACTAATCAAGGAGATTCGATTCAGTGAATGGACTGGATATTATTCACGAAACAAACAGGTCAGGCGACCAAAATTCAGCATACGAAACAACCGAATCTCCGGCCTCTACCAGACGACCAGAAGAAATCCTAGCAAGAAAAATTGTTGTGATATTCATTATATTTTAAAAGAACCATCAGGTTTGATCACTAGATCTCGAAGATTTTGAACTAACCTGAACTAAGTCATTCTACTTAAATAAGCACGATGAATTGACTATAACCTGGTCAATGGCATAAAAATTGTTTCCAGTTTACACTAACTAATCAGATTTCCTGATTGAAGAGCGTTCAACCCAAAACTTATGGTACAATAAGAATTCATTGACTGGCTACTACAGCAGCGCCGCCAACAAGCAAGGCCGGCGCAACCGCGACACAAGGCCCGTAAGTTTGGCGAGCCACGCAAGCCCTGCGCATACCAACCTCAATCTTTCTTTACCAACAAGAAACACACAAGGTTTTTGGCATCTTCGTTGCCGCCGGAGCAGCAGGTCGGCATACATGTTGCCCTGGGATTTCTGTCTCGAGGATATTGACATCTTCTTCCTGAAACAACCAAAGATGCTCGTGTCAATCAAAATCATACTTTTGACCTTTAATTTCCATACATGATAAAAGCATCACTGCTTGAGTTGCAAACAAATTACCCGGCACTACTATCGCTGCTTTCGCATAAACACATGCCTAATACTCAAAGGTATGATTCAGGAAAAACAGGTTGTACTACTATATGGCAACCGAAGCAAAATGTAACCATAGTATACAGGTGCAGCCAAGATGTTAACGTGCACACACATATAAATGGCCAAGTCAGAACTACAAGCAATCATCAAGTCACAGAGTAATCTACACTGCCTTGTGTTGGTAAGCTTTTCAGAAGCCACACAATCTCTAGCTGGACCTGCATCTAGAGGAGAACAAGAGACTAAACAGCTAGTGTAGATCAGGGCAGGATATGGGTGCTGCGCATGACCTTGATGAAGACGGGCTTGTCGGAGCAGAAGATGGTGCTGCAGCGGCTGTGACGGCGGCGGCCGTCAGCTCCACCGACTCGTCTGCTCGGAAAAAATCCATCTTGAAGTCCTCCTTCAAGTAGACCAGCTCTTCAGACCTACCAGCGCAACACACCAAGCCGCAGCACAAAAGAAAGCGTTACTTAGCAGAGCAGCAATGGCGAGGAAGACTGCCCGAGGAACAGATGACGCAGAAGGAGGGGCTGACCGAGGTGGGCGACGGCGTCGATCTCCACTCCAGGTAGGACACCTCCATGCCGGAGACGGTGGCGTGGTCGGGGACCTTAGAGGCTCCCGGTGAAAGGCCTCGCCTCGCCTCGGACACCGCCGTCGCCTGGCCAAGGACGCCGCCGCCTCTTCTTGGAATCGCTCGGGGATGGGGAAGAAACGCTAGGTAGGTCTCGCGTTTTCCTTCGTAGAAAGAAACGGGCCAGATGGGGGGTTTCGGGGGGTTTCGGGGGGATCGTGGGGAAAATACCGGGCCAGAAACTCCAGAAACAAACGGCCCAAAATAGTTCAGCCGGGTTTCGGGATTGGGCCGGGAAAATACCCACCAAACCCTGGAAATACCTGAGAAACAAACAGGCCCTTAAAAAAGTCGACGTCTCCCTAAAAAAACAGCCACGTCTGTGCCATTGTCGCTTTCTCTTCTCCATCAATTCCTTAGATGGCACTTTTCGCTCCCACTAACTCTGCAAGAAATAAGAAACTGATGGAGGCATATGAAGAGTTCGTGCAGATTCCTCCCGGTTTAAATTCCGAGCTCCACCTCATCCTTGCTCACATCATCCTCCAGTTTGTCCTGTTCTACATCAATCATCTCCTCTTCCTCTCCCCACTCGACAATATTTCAAGCTCTGCTATATTTGCATCAGGTATTGGTACATATGCGATCTAATTGTGTCTCTAATTATGTTATCTGATTTCGTTCTGTACGGATCTGCAGTACGCCCCATTCAAGATCAACGCTGCCACCCCACCAATCGACGCCTAACCGCCCGCGCGACCGGAGCCATGCTCTTCCTTCTTCATCGATCCCTCTCTGCATGCTCAACTCCTCCAAAATCCAGATCCTCCCGTATGCAATGCAAATTATCAGCACCTTAGGCCGGACACGTGAGGGCCTGTTTGTTTCTCGGGTATTTTTGGGGACGGGCGAGTATTTTACCGGCCCAATCCCGAAACCCAGCGTAGGCCAAAATCATTGTTTGTTTCTAGTGTTTTTGGGCCGGTAAGTTCCCAGCCTTTCCCCGGGGATCCCGAAACCCCGTCTGTTTCTTCGTGGATCGAATACGCTAGTACACCCTCGCGTATTATCCTCGACCGAGAGACGGAAGCGAAGGGAAGCCAAGGAGGGACGGCGGCGGCGGCGGCGGCGTAAACGGCGGCGGCGTACACAGCGAGGGAAGGGGAAGAAACGGCGGCGAACAAGGGGAGAGAAGGACGGAGAGAGGGCATCTATCCAGACTGCATCCCATCGCCGAGGTCGTCGTCGCCGGTCAACGAGGTCGTCGCCGTTCTTGATTTTCTTCTCCGGTACGCAGCTCTCTCTCTCTCTCTCCATCCCTCCCTCTCTCCCTCTCTCTCTCTGTGCAGCGCTAGGAGACGCCCAGCCAAAAGATGCGGCCGCCGGTGCCGTCTCTCTGCGAGGAGCCTGGCCGAGGGCCGCGGGCGTCGTCGCCATTTTGGAGTCCAGGGGCTCCTCGCACTGGGGCTGTTGGTGCCGCGCCACGGGTGGGCGTCCTTGTAGTCTCGATTTTGTACCGAAAGCTATGAACAAAAATTAGTAAACATCACCTGATGTCTCATGTGGCAGTTAGTCGAGAACTCAATGTGTGTGCATGCGTTGATTTGATGTCTTGCTGGTTGCTCTTCCTCTTTTCTTCTCTGATCCGTTCCTATGCACAGCAGAGGCACGCATACAAATTTCTGAAGAAAAGGTCGGGGGTTTTCACAAGGCCACATGATTTTCATAGGGGAAACTTGTGGTCATGTGTCACCAAAAAGCATCCATGCAATGCAAGGACCCTTTCTCTCTCGATTTTGGAAACATCAGCTGGGGGAGATGGATGATGCGGAGCAGAGAAGGCGTTTTTTTTTACAAAAAAAAAGTTACAGAGTGCACAGTGAGGCACTGACGCAGTACTATTATGGTCTGGGAAAAGGTCAATCACAAGAATATGATTTGCATCCTGGATATGCTCAAACCATAATCATGTCATGATTTTATACTGAGGCAGTACTATAATCTTCTAATTTTATACAGAGTTGTACACCATTTCATGTCATCATAAGCATGGATATGCTCAAATTGTTTGTATCTAGTGACTGTGATCTGAATATCTTCTTCTCTACGGTTGATGTGCATACAGATACCCTATCTGTTTGTTAAGTTCTACACCCATTGTAAATGCTTACCAATTATGGTGTTCCTTTTGCAGGTTTGAGCGTCCAGGAGGTGTAAGCATCAAGCCAGACAATGCCTTTTCTAGGAGCGGGAATGTTCAATCCATCTTGCTTTAGTATCTATTTGCAGGTGAGTTTTCATTCATGTTTGAGACCGAAATGTAATGTTGGGAGTCAATGTGAATGGACCCGTGAGGATTTTGTGTTATTTCACTTGCTAGAGAATAGAGATTAGCTATCTTAAATTGATTGAGTTCCATCATATTTTCCCTTGTTCCTGGTTGCTTTATATTTTTAACCCTTCTGTTGGTTGGTTACAAAGTGTATGATTTTGTGATTGTTCTTTGGGGTTGTTGGCAAAGGGTGTTTTTCACGTGGTTTCCTATTTTAAATCTAGCTAGACTACACGCATGATTAGTTTCTCGGCCTACTGATTTGTTATAGAAATCACCGGAGAAGTTGCAGGGTCTATCTCGTGTGCGTTTTTGTTCCTTTTCAGGTATGGTTCTTAGAAAAGATTTGACTGTTTCGTGATTGCATTTGCAGACCTAAGCTACTGAGTAAATTAACAAGTTAGGAAGATGGCATTGGTGTTGAAGAAGAAGCATCATCGTAATTTAATGTTCTTGGTGGATATTGAGTAATCTCTTTTGAACATTTGGTTGCGTGCATGATTGTAATATTAAGAAAAAACCATATTTGTTGAACATTTTTTGCCTGGATGATTATATTTTTTTGATTTGGCTTGGCAATGAAAAATGACAGCCGTACATACATACTATTTATCTTGGTTGTGAGATGGAAAAAGATTACATTTTTGTTTCTCTCTATATGCCACACAAAAAAAATTGAGAGGGAAGTGGATCGGAGTGACATGGAGGATCCGGTTCCAGTACATAGACTGGTAGGTACGTAAACTGAGCGGTACGAACTGAGGAAAAGATTGCATGTACGGGACGGGGGTTGGATTTAGTGGGGATTGGGTGTGGGGAGGGGTTTCGGATTTAGTGGGGATTGGGTGTGGGGAGGGGTTTCACCCAATCCCCTAGGGGATAAACCCCACTAATCCCCACTAACACCCCCGAAACAAACAGGGCCTGAAGGGGTGACTCCAAGCTAGCATCCAACGCTCAGTCACCCCTGGTGGTGGTACATGTCTATTACATGTCTTCCTTCTGTACTAAAAGCATTGCCCATGTTTCAATCGACCTTTCATTAATTTGGTGCGAGACTTTTTTTTGCCAGATATGTTTCTACGGATTCAGTGCGATTATCATGGATTTGGCTGCCAATAACAAGTTATACTATGTGGATTTCCATTCTTTTTTGGTAGCCAGCGTGTCAAAAGAAGTAATATATTGGATACTCTATGGGATTATCATCGATTGGGTGCCAACAACAATTATACTGATGTGCGTTTTCCTTCTTTTTATGACATTGTGTCAAACAAGAAAAAGAAGTAATATATTGGATAATCTATGGTCATTTGTATTTTGTTTTCACAATAGTATCTGACAATACAGTAAAGTGGAATGCTGAACTTAATTATTATTGTGGTCCATAAATTTCTAATATTCCATCTTTTCTATCATTTGTCCTTAAATCCACTTTTTCTATTAGTTTTCTTATTTGTTTCACGCATCTGCAGTCTGCCAACGATGATGTATCTTGCTTATTCACAAATAATCACATTCAAAATATGGTATATATATTCCAGGCACTCATTGTGATTTTCAGAACATATATTTTTATTATTGTTCCAGGGAGTATTGCAAGTTTAACCATACAAAAGTACTATACAAAGTTGTTGAATTGTCCGGTGTCATGTTCTTCCTATTGTTCTTTTGTACTATGCTTCATTACTGTTCAGATTATATTTTCCTACAAGCTATATGTGAGTAGTGCATATCTCAGATAATTGTATGAAACTGAGAGGACTCAATTTGTAAAGGCCGAGTCAGATTCTACTAATGGTTAGCTTATTTATGTTTTATACATTGGATATAGTGTTGTTTTGAAATCTCAAATCATTCGGAACTTTTGGCAACATGCACGGAGAATAACATATTTTAGGTTGACTGATATACTACATTTCTATATATACATATTTTACTTTTAACTTAATCAACCCTCCAAAGAATTACCGCGCGCGGGAAATCATCTAGTTAATCAAGACGTGCATCTCCCTTCCGCAAACGAGAGTCCCATCCCCTCCCCTCGCTCGGCCGGCGGCGACACCATTCTTCAATAGCTGCCGTCGGATCTCAGAGCTGCAGAGAGATGATTCAGCATGGTGTGCCTCACAGGTTCACAGATCTTCTCCTCACGTTTGTTTTCCCCTCGCCCGTGTTCGGTATTGGAGATGCTTGGCGCATGGAGGTTCTCAGATTTGTTGGTTCTCTTTACATCATGGAGGTTCCAACTCAGGATTCGTTCTTCTTAGGTTAGCCCGACGCAGTTGCTCGGAGAGGACAGATTCGTTGGTTCTTTTTGAAGGGACGGATGCCCAGATCGAATGCACCGAAGATGAAGATCCGAGCGACTTTTTTTTTCTAAATTCAGGGCCAATATTTTCTATATGTTTTTCTCCATCTGATTCAGTCCATTTTTGCTGCAGCATGGAAGCCCCAATCCAGGATTCGAACTGGGATTGGGTGAGGGCTCATGAAGATATGTTGTCCGCTACGGATCCCGTCTCCCCGACGAGGAGCGCCTCCGTACCCGCCGTCCCTGCCATGACCCGCCCCGGCGACCACGACTGCGCCTGCTGGATTGAAGGACCATATCTACGTACACTCTCCCGCCGAAAGTTCTGAAGGCGTCCATTCTGTTTTGATTCATCGTATAGAACAGAACTTGGCTCGATTCTTCTACTAATCTGGGAACTATGAACTGTTTGTGAAGCAGTCACCAAACATGGAGTCACTCTTTCCATGTGAGTACCTCTAAAACGTATCAGCTCAATCACACTTTATGATCTCTGTTTTATTTAGTTTAGAATGATTTTAATATTAGTGCATCTTGTGTTTTGCCTCTGATGGCTTTTACGTATTAGTATTACCTTATTGATTACATTCCAATGTTTTCTCATCAGTACATACACTACTAAAATGGATGACTTGGGCGGGTTATCACTCTGAATTTTTTGAAAGGTACTCTATCGATCTATATGTTGGAAATTTTGTTATGCTGATTATGTATCCACAAACTTATAGGCTCTCTTTTCTCTTATTTGTATCTACTATGTTATTTGGAAGATAGAATAAGTTGCATGTGCAATTGGATTTGGTGTCACATGCACTTTAATAATACTGCAAATTGGGTACTGTGTGGCACACCAGTTAGTTATATATGGTGTATGTTTACTCTGGTAAATCATATGCACATATTTGAGTAATTAATAGTCAAGTATTCTAACTTGTATGACAATAAAATCCTCATCTTGTTTTCACCCAAAATGGTCCTACTGTTCTGGTTCATAGACTCTGGATAGTGATTAAACTAATTCTTCTGCCATACAAGGCACAGAATGACCTGGTTCATGTATAAACGGCGCTATGTCGGCCTTGTGCCTCCCTGCAGAGGTTGACCTCCTCATCGTTTTATAATTCTTCTGCCATGCCAATGGGTAGTACATGTCTGTATTGTCAGAAATCCTTGGATATGGTGTTCCCTAACATCTCGGCTAATGCTTTCAAGTTGTTTTAAAACAAATTGCACCTCATCTCTGTAGTAAAAAATAAAGTATACCTTATCCTGCTTCAAAAGTCATAGTAGTTTAACTCATTACTATATGTTCAGTTTGGTGGCTTAAGATTCGAATCTATTTCGCATCTCTGCTCTTGTTTCAAAAGTAGGGATACTTGATTATGTTTCCGGTAGCTTCTGTGGTTTATTATACTTTAGTTGGCAGTGAAGATATTTAATTCCTGCTATACCATGGCCCCTCTGATCATAAAAGGTGCATGCTTACAACGTTCCTTCATTCCTTTGTGCTCACAAGTTTCTGTGTCTTATTTTGCATAGAAAAAGTGGTAAATGTGTTTGTACAAATATACAGCCTGGTTTATAGGTTCAGCCCCAAGATGCTTTGATTATAATTGATAACCTGTAAATACCTACCCTGTTACATTTCTATATTGAGAAGCACACGGTTTATTCATTGAAATTCTCTACTTGTGTTCTGGTGTGCTTATCTATGCATTTGAAATAACGAAATGGCGTATGTTCAGGATAGTAAAATTGATCTTTCATGTATCTACTTATCTGCTTTCTTAACTACCTCGGCTCCCAGCTCATAGGCACCGATGTTGCCTGAACCCGTGACTTAAAAGAGTGGCCGCAAGAAAATGGTCGGTCACTTTTTGTAGGGGTTCTCCTTTTTTGAAAGGAACAACACTTTATGCGATTATTTGTTATGAAGTGGCCATTTTAAATATACTAATTTCACTTGTCTGGACAGCGCTGTTGACATATAGGTGCTTCTCCCTCCTTGTCTCCCTTTCTCTCTCTCCAATTGATTCTCGGTGGTTCCTTTATCTCACACATCTATTTTTTTAGCTTAATTTGTTTGTGGAATCATGCAGCGTGTCACTATCATCGATCTATATCTCGGTTTTACCATTAATCCGTAGTTTGTTTTCAACACTAATCTGTATTTTGGTTTTAGCATTTCATTTGTATCGATGTGCTGGAAGCAACATAGCTTAATTTACATGTGTGGATAAATATTTTTCAGTTTGTGTATGTCTACACGCTATATCATTCAAGGTATAAAGTTTAATCACATATTTGTAACATTGCATTGACTCTCTTCATGGCCCTATTCGTGTTACAGGAAACTAGAACAAGTAGGTGCCAAGGAAGAGCCATCCTCTTCATTCGAATCTATTTCAAAAGCATTTGCTCCAGTAGGAGGTGTAACAAGTATATTTGGAGTTACAAAGGAGGAAATTAATATAGTACTTTTTGGTTATAGCTCACGTCACGATGCAATATTCTGTGTCCCGATTTGTGCCTAAATTATGAACTAAAGAGGTAAAGCATATTGCACTAAAAAAAACTACCGAGTTTAGGAATATACTCCCTCCGTTCCATATTAGATGACTTTCATATAGATGTATGGAACAGTGGGAGTATTCGATAGCTGGGTGTGTACATTTTTTATGACTGAGTTATACTTGGCATTGCCGATAACAAAATATTGGTGTTTCAATGCGCATTAGTAGGTACCACGACAATTGTGCGAGGATAAGTTGTAATCTCTTCAAAATAAGGTGTAAAATTAACACTGAGTCGTATGACGATGCATGGAGTTTTTCGCCAGCTTGCATTTTATTTTGATTTTCGCAACAACTGATGGGCTGCTATGCTTGACCATTTGTATCTCGGATTCCCCCCTCACACTCCGCCGCCGCCACACTAGTGGACATCTTCCATGTGTAATTGGATCTCTATACTCCAGTCGGTCGTGGTATTACACTCATCGATCATCAAAGAGCATACTAGTGGAACTGAATTGGGATATCTTAATCACATATGAAGGATAAATCCTTAAAATCCCCCGTTATCCTTATTAACATTCAGATACATGTTATGGATCACAATGATACGATAGGTTCATAACCTACGTTGGTTACCCATAGAACGTCCATTCTTACACAGATGGATCTATTTGTTCAACGTCCACCGTTAGCCGTGACTCTGATTGAAGTTATCTTCAATGTGTTTCGGTCAGGTATCTTGGATTATCCATGTGGGGTATCGTCCATGTCTCCCGTGGGATTCTGCGAAACAATTAGAAACATGTTATGGATCACAATGATTCCATAGCTGGATACCATACGTTGGTTACACGTATAAGGTTCATTCTTACACAAATGGACCCCTTTGTTCAATGCGCACCTCTTCGTCATCACCAAGATTTTAATTGTTTTCAAATAACAGAGGTTAGCTAATGTATGTTATTGGTTACTCCAGCGTGATCACGACATGGATCCCATTTGTCAAATTATGGATTCCCTCGGAGTGTCTATCGTTGGAACTCCTACTCTGACACGCGTAGATCTCATAATTCGTTGCCGCATATTAGCCATGGTCATAGTATTAGGTATCTACAATGCGTTTCGGTTAGGTATCTTGGGTTATCCATGGTTGGGTATCGTCGATGTCTCCCATGGGGTTCTATGAAACAATCAGATACATGTTATGGATCACATTGATACGATAGTTCCATAACCTATGTTGGTTACCCATAGAACGCTCATTCTTACACAAATGGATCTCTTTACTTCAACGTCCACCGTTAGCCGTGACCCCGATCTTAATTATCTTTAAAGACTATCGGCTAGCTAACATAGGTTATCGGTTACTCTAGTTGGACGATGACTTGGATCCTCATCTATCAAACTATGGATACTTATGCAGACTATCGTTAGAACTCCTACTCTTACACACGTGGATTTCATAATTCTCTACCGCCTATTAGCCGTGGTCATAGTATTAGGTATCCACAATACGTTTCGGTTAGGTATCTTGGGTTATCCACATTGGGTATCGTCGATGTCTCCCGTGTGGTTTTACGAAACATTCGGATACATGTTATGGATTACAATGATACAATAGCTTCGTAACATATGTTGGTTACACATAGAACGCCCATTCTTACACAAATGGATCTCTTCCTTCAACGTCCACCGTTAGCCGTGACCCAATTGTAGTTATCTTCAGACATTACCGGTTAGACAACATAGGTTATCGATTACTCCAAGTTGATCACTTCATGGATCCCCATTTGTCAGTCTATGGATACTTATGCACTATCGTTAGAACTCCTACTCTTACACGCGTGGATCTCATAATTCGATACCGCATATTAGCTGTTTTCCTAGTATTAGGCATCTACAATGTGTTGCGGTTAGGTATATTTGGTTATCCATGCGGGGTATCGTTGATGTCTCCCGTGCGGTCATGCAAAACAATTGGGAACATGTTATGGATCACAAAGATCAAATAGCTGGATAACATACGTTGGTAACCCATAGAAGATTCATACTTACACAAATGTATCCTTTGTTCAAAGTCCACCTATTCGCCGTGATCAAGATTTTAGCTGTGTTCAAATATCACCGGTTAGCGAACATATGTTATCGGTTATTCCAGCTTGACCACGACATGGATTCCCATTTGTCGAATTATGGATACCCACGGAGGCTATCGTTGGAACTCCTACTCTGACACGCGTGGATCTCATAACTCGTTGCCGCACATTAGCCATGGTCATAGTATTAGGTATCTACAATGCGTTTTGGTTAGGTATGTTGGGTTATCCCTGGTTGGGTATCATCGATGTCTCCCATGGGGTTCTACGAAACACCCAAATACATGTTATGGATCACAATGATACGATAGTTCCATAACCTATGTTGGTTACCCATAGAATGCTCACTCTTACACAAATGGATCTCTTACATCCACCGTTAGCCATGACCCCGATTTAAGTTATCTTCAAAGACAATCGGCTAGCTAACATAGGTTATCGGTTACTCCAATTTGACGACCACATGGATCCTCATCTGTCAAACTATGGATACTCATGCAAACTATATTTAGGACTACAACTCTTACACATGTGAATTTCATAATTCACTACCGCCTATTAGCCGTGGTCATAGTATTAGGTATCTACAATGCGTTTCGGGTAGGTATCTTGGGTTATCGATGATAGGTATCGTCGATGTCTCCCGTAGGGTTCTACAAAATATTCGGATACATGTTATGGATCACAGTGATACGCCACCTTCATAACCAACGTTGGTCACCCATAGAATGTCCATTCTTACACAAATGGATCTCTTCGTTCATCGTCCACCTTTAGCCATGACCCCGATTGTAGATTTTCAAACATTACGATTTAGACAACATATGTTATCGGTTACTCCAGATTGATCTCTTCATGGATCCCCATTTTCCAGCCTGTGGATACTTATGCAGACTATCGTTGGAAATCCTACTCTTACACGCGTGAACCTCATAATTCGCTACCGCATATTAGCCGTCGTCCTAGTATTAGGTATCTACAATGCTTTTCAGTTAGGTATCTTTGGTTATCCATGCGGGGTATTGACGATGTCTCCCGTGCGGTTCTGTGAATCAATTGGGAACATGTTATGGATCACAATAGTCCAATAGCTAGATACCATACATTGGTTACCCATAGAAGGTTCATACTTACACAAATGGATCCCTTTGTTCAACGTCCACCTATTCGTCGTCACCAAGATTTTAGTTGTGTTCAAATATCAACGGTTAGCTAACATATGTTATAGGTTACTCTAGCATGATCACGGCATGGATACCCATTTGTCAAATTATGGATACCCACGGAGGATATCGTTGGAACTCCTACTATGACACGCGTGGATCTCATAACTCGTTGCCAGTTGCCGCATATTAGCGATGGTCGTAGTATTAGGTATCTACAATATGTTCCAATTAGGTATCTTGGGTTATCCATGTGGGGTATCGTCGATGTCTCCCGTGGGGTTCTATGAAACAATCAGATACTTGTTATGGATCACAATGATAGATAGCTCCATAACCTACGTTGTTTACCCATATAACACTCACTCTTGCACAAATAGATCTCTTACTTCAACGTACACCGTTAGCCGTGACCCCAATTTTTGTTATCTTCAAATATTATCGGTTACTCCAGTGGGACGATGACTTGGATCCTCATATATCAAACTATGGATACTTATGCATACTATCGTTAGTACTCCTACTCTTACACACGTGGATTTCATAATTCGCTATTGCCTATTAGTCGTGGTCATAGTATTAGGTATCTACAATGCGTTTCGGTTAGATTTGTTATGAGATCTCCGTAGACACTTTGATCACGGTGTAATGGTGACAGTATGTGCACCGTATGGTTTAGTATGATATTTATATTTTGTGTTGGATGACCCTATGAAATTGTGGTGTTTGTTTGGAACCATCTAGGTCTCATGGTGATAGCATGGGGTTACCTAGATGAGGATATGTGAACTCTAAGGAGTGCAATGATTGGTGTTTGTTATCCGATGGGAGACTGGTTCGGAGTAGCATAGTGAAGAGATGATATTTATGCATTCAATTCTGTTATCATTGTTGAGAGTGTCCACTAGTGAAAGTAGGATCACAAGGCCTTGTTTCTAAGCATTGAAACACCGTTTACAATCAGTTCCGCTACATGTTTGCTTGCTGCCATTTTTATTTAAGATTGCTATTGTCACTTATAATCACCCATACTACTTGTATTTCACTATCTCTTCGCCGAACTAGTGCACCTATACGACTGACAATTGTATTAGGTGTGTTGGGGACACAAGAGACTTCTTGTATCGTAATTGCAGGGTTCCTTCAGAGGGATATCTTTGACCTCTAACTCCCTGAGTTCGATAAACCTTGGGTGATCCACTTAAGGGAAACTTGCTGCTGTTCTACAAACCTCTGCACTTCGAGGCCCAACATTGTCTACAAGAATAAAAGTGTGCGTAGCCGTCACCAAGTGGTAGTACCGCTGCTGGGCGTGATTTTCACTTAATGGTCACTTTTTGATACACCTATTTAAGGGGGTCTTCTTCCCCATTGGTTCCTAAGTCAGCCAAACTCGTTTTCTCTTCTATCTCCCACCATAGTTGACTTTGAAAAGCTTGCCCCTCTCTCATTTCCTCTCATGATTCTTGCATATCTTTGATTGAAAGGAGAGAGGAGATCTAGATCTACATTTCCACCAATCCATCTCTCTTCTAAGTGAACGAAACCTAGTAGATCTTGATATTGGAGTTATTGGTGTTTTTTCTCCTTGTTTCTTCCTCTCTTATTCCCCATAAGCATTCGTTGCTTTGTTGAAATTTTAGAGTGAAGGACTTGAGCACTTGTGCTCTTACCATTTGTATCGGTTGCATCGGTTTGCTCTCTCTGATGCACGTGTAACACACGTTCGTTGGGAGACCCCAAGAGGAAGGTATGAAGAGAATAGTAGCAAGTTTCCCTCAGAAAGAAACCAAGGTTGAATCGACCAGTAGGAGAAAGAAATCACTTGCGAAGGTTGATGCAGCTGATATTGGCAAGGCGCACTACCGGTTCAAAAGCAACATGGAACCTACACAACACAATCAAATCACTTTGCCCCCAACGAAGCAATGAGGTTGTCAATCTCATCGGTTTTGCTGCAAACAAAGAGGTTAAACATATGGTGTGGAAAACAGTACTTGTTTGCAGTAGATGAAAAGAGAACAATGATGGCAGTAGGAAAACAGTAGTAACAGTATGAAAACCGTGATTGCAGTGGTTGTATTATCAGTATAAAGGAAATGGACTAGGGTCCACAGTTCACTAGTGGTGTCTCTGCAGAACAGATAGATAGCATGTTGGGTAAACAAATTACAGTTGGGCAATTGACTGATATAAAGGTTGCACCGTAGTGCATATACATGACCAGATGATTACTATGTGATTCATGCGGGCATTACAACAAGATTCATATACCGTTATTCAACTGCATCTATGACTAATAATCCACCCTCAGAATGTCATCCGAGAAAACCTTGGGTATTAAGTTGCAAGCAACAGATAATCGCATTAAGCAAAGTCTGTAATATAAACAATGTAAACATCGTTGTTTTCTTCCTAATGGCAACAACACATCCCCCACCCATTACGTTTCTGTCTCTCGAGCGTGAGTAAAAGGGAGGCATGAAACCACTATCGAGCATAAAGTCTCCCTCTTGGAGTTAAACACATCTACTTGGCCAGAGTATCTACTAGTAACGGAGATCATGCAAGATCATAAATAACATACACATGAAAGAACTTAATATATTGATAATCATTGGACATAGCATTCAATATTCATCGGATCCCAGTAAACACAGCATGTAGCATTACAATAAGATGATCTTGATCATGTTAGGCAGCTCACAAGATCTAAACATGAGGCATAAACCTGAAAGAACAACCATCTAGCTAATGCTATGGACCTGTAGTCCAAGGATGAACTACTCACGCATCGTTCTGGAGGCGGGCATGGTGGTGTAGAGCCCTCCGGTGATGAACTCCCCTCCCGGCCGGGTGCCGGGGAGAGCTCCAGAACCCTCCCGAACTAGGGTTGACGATGACGGCAGCGGCGGATGTTTTTGGTGGAAAAGACTCAGATATCTAGGGTTAACCCGTGAAGAGGTATAAATAGGCGGAAGGGCAACGTGGGTGGGTGGCTAGGGCCCACACCACCCCTAGGTGCAGCCAGAGGGGGGCGCCGCCCTATGGTGTGGGGCCCCTGTTGCCCCCCTCCGGACTTCGTGTGCGCGACAAATTTCTAAGACTTTTGGTTTTCGAATCGTCCAATTCCGAGTATATATCCAGAACAACTTTTCTGAAATAAAAAACCGCAGAAAACAGGAACAGGCTCTACGGCATCTTGTCAATAGGTTAGTCCCAGAAAATAGATAAAAATGGCATAAAGTGTATAGGAAACATGTAGCATATAGTATGAAAACAACATGGGAAATCGGAAATTATGGATACGTTTATGCCGTATCACTCTCCACGAGGATTCGTGGAAGTTGAAAGTTTGTGAGCTTGTTACTCTTGGGTCTTTGGACCCTAGACGGCTGTGGTGTTCTTGGGAGCCTCCAAATTGAGTTGTGGATATGTGCCCCATGGTTGTGGTGACCTCGAGATCCTCCAATTAAGTTGTGGATGTGTGTCTCGAGATTTAAGGTTACCAATAGTGGAAGGTGAACGAGGCCTTTGTGGTGAGGTTCATCGGAGAATAGAGTGAGGCATTTGTGGCGTTGAGTAGGCCTCTTGTCGCGAGCTCACACCCCTCCAACGAGACATACTCCCCTCAAAAGGAGGAACTCGAGAATACATCATCGTCTCCATGTGTCTTGGATATATCTATACCCGGGGTATTTACTTATGCAATTTGCATTGTGATAGCCTTCGTGGAGGAAGTCATTTATATTACTATCACCTTGTTACTTGTCTTGCTTAGCATATGTTCTTGGTGCACATAGTTGAGCCTAGAATATTTAGGTTGTGTTCTTGTTAATTTAAACACTTAGTTTATTTCCGCATTTAGTAAGCCTTAACCGAATTTTTTTAATCGCCTATTCACCCCCCTCTAGGCGACATTGTTGTTCGTTCAGAAAGGTCACACCATTCCATCTATGAACCCTTTTTTACCAAAAACCGATGGTCACATACCAACTCTCTTATTCAATCGCTAATGGTTTTCTTCACTGGAATAATCATATCTGTTTATGACTAATTCAGAGGGTCAAAACTCTATGACAAAAAAATATTACAGTCAAGGGTTGTCTATTGTGGCCTCGTCAGATCCTAGGTGGCCAATCCTACATGGCTGATGACCAAATGAGAAGGTCGTGGAAGAGATTCAATCCATGTTGCTCATCTATATGGGCTAGCCCAACATTTCATCCCATTTTATTTTTTCTGTAAATTATTGTCAGATTAACATGCTGAGGTGAATGTCTCAGCAATTTTATTTTCTAGGCCTTGGCCTAATTAAGGTCCATTTATTCCTTGCAAAATTTTGTTTCTCCATATTTTAAAGAATACAATACTGGTTGGGTTGTGGCCATTTTACAACGGAATCAACTTGTCCAATATACATTTCAGCCTTTTCTCAAAATGTCTAGACCCAAGGCATCTTTAGCGAGGCATCTTTTCTGAAAATGTCTAGCACCAACCTATATCAATGAGCAATGTACTTTACTTGCCAACACTATTGGTTGCAAAACAGAAACTATGCCATTCACATATCTTGGACTGCCAATGGGTACCACTAAACCTAGGATTGATGATTTTATGGCATCATTAAAAGAATTGACAGAACATTGATTGACATTGCTGATACTTTATCCTATGATGGAAGACTCATTGTTGTAAAATCCATTATCACAACCATACCTAATTTTTCTCTATGTACATTTAAAATGCCTATTGGTTTCATTGAACACATTGAAAAATCATCCAGAGGTCTCTTATGGGATAGTAAGGACATTGAAAAAAGGGGTAAATGTCTTGTTAAATGGGATAATGTTTGTAAGCCTAACAAGGCAGGTGGACTTGGTTTTCTTGATCTTAGAACTCAGAATACTGCACATATGATGAAATATCTATACAAATTCATGAATAAGCAAGATATCTCATGGGTCACCTTGGTTTGGCAAGCTCATTATCAAGGAGGAAAATAGCCCCAGACTAATGGATCTTGTGGCTCCTTTTGGTGGAAAGATTGTCTCTCTCTATTGGATAAATTCCTAGAACATTTTAAATGCAAGCCTGGTATTGGGGACACTATTGGATTATAGAGAGGATTATAGGATGATACTACCTTTGTCAGACAATATCCATAACTCTGCTCCTATGCTAAACATGATAATATTTCACTGAAAGAAGCTATTGAATGCAACACTAATGGAGATATCTATGATCTATTCCATACCCCACTATCTGATATTGCCATGCAACAAGACGACAGTTTCACACAGAAGCTATCTCTACAATCCCAAAATCATGAGATGGACATAAGGAATGTACCAGGTACTTCTGTTACATACAGAAGTAACAAAACATATAAACTGCTTAGGCCCTTCCCCACAACACCTAAACCATTCCAATGGATTTGGAGATCATGTGCACTTCCAAAACATAAGTTGTTCTTCTGGCTTTTGATACAAGATAGACTGAATACTCGAGACTTACTCAGCAGAAAGCAATTCCAAATCCCAACCAAACAATGTGTGCTATGTGATAATGATCAAGATGAAGACATCCACCATCTTTTCTTTGGATGCTCATTCAGCAAGGAATTCTGGGATTTTCTTGGATTTCAATGGACTGATGTACAAGACCACATGGTTTTAATGCAATCTGGCATACTTAAATATAAAATCATATGTTTCAAGGAAATCCTCATTATTGGCTCTTGGGCCATTTGGAATCACGGAAACAAAATCATCTTCGATGGGATCCCAAAAGACATTCATTTATGTATTTCCTTTTTCAAGGAAAATTTTACTCTAGCTAGACACAAAGCTAAACCATCTCTTAAAGATGGCATGACCCAATGGTTTGATACTTTATGATATTGTATGAACACTCATTGTAAATATTTCATATATAAATAGAAATTTTTGACACGGTGGGGTTTTTTCCCCACTGTAATGTGTCAAAAGGCATCTTTAGCTCACATTTAAAGCACTATAACCTGAAATTCAAATCACATAACATCACATATCCAAGGTTAAATTCAAATCATAATTACATCTCATCTCTCGGATTCACATTACAGGACCCATTATCATCACATAACATATCTACTCAAGTATACATAGTATCATCTCCGAGCTATAGATGATCACTTATAAAAAATAGGAAAAAGTGAAAGATCACAAATAATAACAAGTCTTTATTGTATCCCTGAAAACATCCGGTGGAGCCCACCATCCATCCTCACAACAACATTGTCGCCCACTTACCATTTAGCCTCCTATTAGGGCATATCTAACCTATCCCTTTTGGAGCAGTATATGACCTCGTATCTTTTAGCACCTAAAATCTGCTCCTCTAAAAAATTAGCGTTTTCTATCCAATTCTTTAAACTTAACCCTTTAAACAGTTGAACACAAATTAATGCAAATTTGATTCAAAATAGTCCATCAAATGGGTTTCAAACTCGATTCAAACTACTAACAGAAAAATATTCCTTCGGTCTCAAAATATGTGTCATTAAATAGATGTATCTAGATGTATTCAAGTGTTAGATACGTCCATTTGAACGAAATTTATTTTGACACGAATGGAGTACATTTACAACAAAGTTCCTCTTAAATTGTAACAGTTTCTATCACATTCCTTAAATTTAACTCCTTCAAAAATACTCGTTGATCTTACCAGTGATCCCCTGCCATTCCTCATAGATGTCATGGTCACCACCGCCCTCGCCAGCTCCGTCGCCGTCAGACTCAGAGTCATCACCTTCGCTACAGCAAAGGTCGATGACCGACAGATCGGAAGGCCCGACTTCATCAGTCTTACCCAACTTGTAGAGCTTGTACAGTCGACGCTCCTCCTCGGTGCATTCTGGTTAACAATGGCGGACCTCCACCATGTAGTCCTCAACGGCACTCTGGGTGCGCAAGTCCCGCAATGGTGGCGACGGCCGTAGATTCATCTATTTATAGGTGACGGCGATGGGCGATGACTGAATCGAGGTTGGCGAGGAGCGCGGCTGGTGCTACGGGGTGTCGGGAGTGGCGTGTGGTGTATGGCGGAGGCAAGGAGGATAGCGTCGTAGTCACTACAGGAAATAGGCGATACGCCGACGGGCACGGCCTATGCCAACGGTTTTTTGTCGGGGCCGAGCTGGTCTGCCCGACAAACTGGCCGTTGGCGCAGATTAACCGTCGGAGTACAGAGCTATGCCGACGGCAAATCCGTCGTCATAGGTATACAGGGCCATGATTTTTTTTCTATTTTTATTTAATATAGAATAATTCTTATCTTTAAATCCGTAAATCAAAATTTAATAAATAAAATATTTAAATTGATTAGAAAAATGAGAGGAATCCAAATATGAAAACTATATCATCTTTTGCACAATATTGTTTGTACTTGGTAAAAAAAATCATTTTTGCCACTTAGAAAAAGGAAAATGATATTTATAAAGATAATGTGAAAATTTTCATCGAAAACATTGTTTCCTATACCAAGTTACACCTATTTGTCGAATATGAGAACTTTATCACAAACTATGTCGTTGTAATTGCCATAACTTGGTTGTTTAGTTTGAAACATGTAGATGTTTGTACATGATAGGCCTTTTTGTGAAGATTTTTTTTGAACAATTTGTCAAAAATCAAATTTATCATTTTTCATAACAACTAGAACACATAAAATGACTCCTTGCAAGAGGAACTCTTTTTTTTTGTGTTTTTTTTCACTTTATTTGATTTTTTTCAAAAAACTGTCAAAATGGCCACCATAACAATTCATCGAAAGAAGTCAAATTTTCTAAAACTAATGATGTTTTGGTGATATAACCATAAGTTGTATATATTAAAATGATTTTCTAAAAAAAATCAGACTAAATTATCGAACACTTGTAATTCAAATTTGGATTACTTGGAAAATCAGCATAAACTCATTTAACTAGGCGAAATTAGATAAAAATCAAGAAAATTCCTAATACTTTTAGATTGTCCATGAAAAAATAAAGGAACTTGGCAGGTGAAACTTACCAAGGTGCTGAAAGGGACTTGACCAAAAGTTCTTGCCGCAGGACTGCAGAATGTCTACAGGGATCGTCCATCCAAGAGTTTGCTTATAAAGGAAGCTTCAACGGACTGGAAGGTAGATAGGCAGAAGCAATGGAAATTTATGAGGGGAGAAACTGTTACTTGCATTTTGATGTTTTCCAATGCAACGCCTAATTTCTTTTCCACGCAGACTTTCCATATTCCCAAGACGTTAGTAACTCCATTGGGCTCATAAAAGTTGCACGCCAACACCATTATGAGGGAAGTAACTGATATTAGTGAACAATGTAGGGTGAGAATCATCTGCCTTTTCACTAGATAAGCTTGGAAAGTTTCATTGTTGCAATGACAACTGAACAAACTAAATATATGGGCGACAATGCATCGATGATTAGGCAATTAGACAAAACTGCAATAGCTACTAGAAAACATAGAAGCAAATGGTGAAAGAAAGTCACATACATAATGGATACCTGGTATCTTGGGGATTGTCCATAAAATGTGGACTACTCTTTATGAGAATTAGATGGGTGCTATTTTGCACAATATTTTTTGTACTTGGTTAAAAAAAGCCACTTTTCCACTTAGAAAACGGAAAATAATATTTATAAAATAATTTGAAATTTTCCTTCGGAACAACTGTTTCCTATATACCAAGATGCACCTATTTGTCGAATATGAGAACTTTATCACAAACTATCCCGTGGTAATTGCCATAACTTAGTCATTTAGTTTGGAACGTATAGATGTTTATACATGATAGACCTTTTTGTGAAGATTGTTTTGAAAAAATTGTCAAAAATCATGTTTATAATTTTTCATAGGAACTAGTACAAATAAAATGATTTCATGCCAGAAGAAAATAAATTTTGATGGTTTTCTTTTTTACTTTATTTGATTTTTTTTTCAAAAAAATGTCAAAATGGCCACCATGACTATTCATCGAAAGAGCCCAAATTTTCTAAAATTACCGGTGTTTCTATGATATGGATGTCATATTTTAGACGGAAGGCTCGAGCAGATCCCGACTTTAAATTAATAAAGCCACACGACAGAGTACACCGGAAATAACAAAATGTAAATTAGCCAACACAAATGGCAGAAGCCGCACACAAGCGGGAAATGCTGTTCAAAAAGAAGCAAAAAACGCACGGTGGAGGCCCCAACCTCGACCATGGGAAGGCTAACAACGAATAAGGTGTGACGAGGTCTAATCCGTCCTCAGGGCCGCCTGGAGCGTGCGGATCTTGCCAATCGTCATCGTCATCGCCTCACGGTCTTGTCTCCAAGCTAGTGATCTCCAAACCTGTAGAAAAATAGACATTTTGTATAGGACGTCAGCAGGATGTGAAGGAAGGCGCCCTTCAATGGTTAGCTTATTCCTAGTCGTCCAAAGGGCCCAGCAAGCCGCCGCAAAGCACGTAAACAAGATACGTCTAGTCTGCCCAACACAAGCATCCAGGTGCCTAAAGATATCTGCGAAGCAAGCGGGGTTCCAAACACAAGCCAATAGTTCCCTAACTGCGCTCAAGAGGAACCTGGCTAAGGAGTATTCAAACAAGATGTGATTCGTGTCTTCCGGGTGGCCACATAAGGCGCACAATCCAGTGGAAGGGCCGCGCCTCCTCCTAAGGTTATCATTAGAGGGAAGCCGCTTCCTGATAAGCTCCCAAAGAAAGATCCTAATCTTTAATGGAACCGCGGTGTATTGTAGTGCTTTCCAGGGGTTCCCTGGCACAAGGTCCGGTAGAGAGAGCGCACCGAGAACCTCCCCGAAGGTTCTAGATGCCAAGTAAACGCATCCGCGCTTGATGACAGTTGAACATAGGCAAGCTCAAAAAGGAGGTTTGCCATGGCCACTCTCTCCCCCGACCCAAGCGATCATCGGAGGGGAATATGACATTGGTCCATGCGTCTAGCATTAGCGATGGGCGTTTCCGGGAACTCCGTCAACCTAAAGATGGACGGGTATCTCTCCTGAAGTGGGCCCGCTCCCAACCACCAGTCCTTCCAAAGGGCGGTCGAGGTACCATTTCCCACCTTGTGTCTCGTCCCCTAGCGGAAGAGTGGTTTGAGCTTCTGTATGGCTCTCCAGATTTGTGACCCCTCGGGATGAGAGTCCATAAGAAGGTCTCTGTCCGTGAGATATTTGTTCCTGAGGATCTGCGCCCACAGTCCCTGCTCACCAGAGTAGATCTTCGAGATCCATTTAACCATAAGGCATTGGTTCATAAGTCTAGTGTCCATAATGCCTAACCCCAATAGGTCTTTATGTTTCGTCAGTGCGTCCCACCTCACCCAGTGGTATTTTCTCTTGCTCGTGTTCCCCTCCAGAAGAAACATGAGCGGCATGTGTCCATGCGCTTGTGTACCCCTTCTCCCAGAAGATACAACGCCATGGAGTGTAAGGGTAGGCTAGAAAGGCATGCGTTAGTAAGAGTGAGTCTGGCTGCTGTGGACATTAATCTACCCTACCACGGGTTCGCCCTGTTCCCTACTTTCTCGGTTAGCGGGTTCCAGCAGCTAGCAACAAGTTCCCTTTCGCCAATCGGTACGCCCAGATATGTGAAGGGGAAGGATCCCAACTTACAGTTGAGTAAGTGGGCAATCCTGCATTTCTCCTCATCGCTGGTCCCCAAGACCATAACTTCACTCTTGTGAAAGTTAATGAGTAGGCCTGACATGTTCTCAAAACATAGAAGAATGAATTTGAGGTTCGCAGTTGCTAAGTCATCCGGTTGGATCATAATGATTGTGTCATCCGCATACTGTAGATGGGAAATCCCCCGAGGGATGATGTGCAGAATTAATCCTTGGATGTGGCCTGCGCGGTTAGCTTTGTCGACCATCTCAGCAAGGGCGTCTGCCACAAAGTCAAAAAGAAGAGGGGACAAAGGGTCCCCCTGGCGCACCCACCTCTTGTTGCGGAAGAAGTTCCTGGCCTCGCCGTTGATCGAGATGGAGGTTTGTGCCACGACAACCAACCCCATTGCTCGGTGAACCCATCCGGCGTCAAAACCTTTCCGGTGTAGAACCTTGCGGAGGAAGTTCCAGTCTACCCGGTCGTAGGCTTTTTCAAAGTCTAGTTTTAAAAAGACTCCCCCAAGTCTCCTTAATTTTGTCTCGTGAATGATCTGCTGGATGCAGACAACCCCCTCGTGAAGGGTCCTGCTCTTAATAAAAGCAGATTGTGTCCAACTAATCGTGCGGTGTGCGATCGGAGACAAACGAAGCACATAAGCCTTAGCCAAGAATTTGAAGATAACGTTTATTAATTTAATGCTATAGGTCTGAACGGCCTAATATCGTCTGTTCCTTGCACTTTGGGGATCAGGGTCAGGATACCAAAGTTTAGCCTCGCAGCATCCACTCTCCCAAGAGCATAGCCATTCAAGATGGCTAGGATGTAGGGTTTTGTTAGGTCCCAAAACTTTCTGAAGAAAGCCACCGGGAAACCATCCGGGCTCGGCGCAGTGTCCACCTTCATACTCTTGCGAACTTCATCTAACTCCTCCGACATGAAGGTAAGCATTAGATTAGTGTTCTCCGCCTTCGAAACCCTGGACTGGTCCGCCCAAAAGTGTGGAGATAGCGAAGGGATCCTTTCCGCCGTCCCCTCCCCCAAGAGAGTTCGGTAGAAAGAGTAAATGTGAGCCTGGATGGCACAAGGGTCCGAAATAAGCCCCTGCTCCGTCGAAAGACAAGAAATGATACATTTATGGTGTCTACCATTCGCAATGGCGTGAAAATACGCCGTGTTGGCGTCCCCCTCCAAGGTCCACCTAAGGCGACTCCTCTGTCGCCAATATTCCTCCTCCACCGTGGCCAGGTTGGTCAGCTGATCCTCCAGGTGGTACCGGACCATCCGTCAGCGCCGAGACCCGAGGAATCAGCAAGCGTGTCCATTTCGTGGATCTGGTTGAGGATGTGAGCCTTAAGGGTGCGCTCGTCCTTACCTAAATTGGCCCCCCAGCCTATGAGGAATTGACGGAGCCCACCCGAAATGCGCTGCCAGGCATCGATTGGGTCTAAAGGCATGTTCCCATTGAGTTCACTCTCTCGCCACTTGTTTCGGACCAGCTCCCCAAAGTCTGGTCGCATCAGCCAACTAGATTCAAAGAAGAATCTGGAGCTGCGCTGCTTGAGTTCCTCTCCTGAACTCAAAATAAGTGGCGCATGGTCCGATCCGATAATCGGCTCCGCCATCAACGTGTAGAGAGGGAAAAGAATCTCCCAGTCATGTGACATGAAGACTCTGTCTAGGACACACCGGACCGGTTCTGGTTGCTTGTTGGTTCAGGTGTATCTGGCCCCTCCTCTCCGAATCTCCTTGAGTGCAAGGGATGCGAGACAATCGTTGAACCTATGAACTCTAGGCCAATTGATATTCACATTATTTTTGTCCTCCGATCCCCTGATCAGGTTAAAATATCCTCCAAGAACTAGAGGGTAAGGGCAGTCACGGACAGCCTCCGTGAGCTCGTCTAAGAATTCCTGCGTCCTACGGTGATCAGCCGGGTCGTAAATCACAAACATCGACCATAAGGCGCCATGTCTAACTGTCGGACATCGCCTCTAATAAAGAAAGAGCCACTACTCCACTGCAATACCTCAAAGTTATCTTTGCTCACCCCCATGAGCATTCCTCCCGAGTGCCCCTGGGCCGGGGTCGAGTGCCAAAGAAAGCGCCCCCTGGGTCTATGCTATGGATCTCGCTATGGAAGAAGCAGAGTTTGATAGTCCCCTGCAGGCCAATGAAATCGAGGCGTTCTCGACTGATGAGCTCACGAATCTGGCCTCGACAGCCTGGTCTCCCTAAACCACGGATGTTATAGAATCCCGCCCGCATTTAGGCGAGGGTGATTTTCCTCCGGCTATGCTGGGTTGCCGTCAAAGCGTGTCCCTTTCCTCTGTTAACGGTGTGACAGGGTTGGGTCTCCTGTTCTTCCACCACGGGGTTCTGGACCCGAGATGATGTGAATACGGCCCCAACCGTATCCAACGGTAGGGCGTCGTTCTTGGCCGACTCGGCTGCAACCGCTGCCTGTTTGGCAGCCGCCATCACAAGCTCGGCTTGAGCGAGTTCTTTGGCACGAACAAGGGAAATCAATTCCAACTTCTTACCGTGATCTAGCGCGAAGGCAAGTCCAACATCGTGTGCTACCTCTAAAAGATGAGAATCCTCTAGGGAAGGTAAAAGCGAGAAGTCAGATATGGACAAACCTGCGTCCTTGGCCTCGGCACGCACCTGTGCGCGGTTGAGAATGGAGGTGGCCTCCACCCCATGGAGGCGTGCGCTCTTGTGTGCGGGGGTGACCGGCACCGTCTGTGTCCTGCGGGCGCGAGGACCTCCACCGGCTGGGAGTCTGGAACAGAGTCCGCCATCGAGATGTCGCCGTCGCCGTCCTCTCCCGAGCCCGCCACCACACTGTCTAACCCCGAAGTGAGTATGGTCGAGTCATGAGTCGGGGAGCGCGGGGAGGGGGGGCGCAGCCTCCAAGCGAACCTTGGGAGCATTTTCCTCCTCCCGTCTCATTTCCAAGACAACAAGAGGGGCGGGCCACTGTTGACCCGCAAGCATGGTGCGGTTAGAGCCGTACTGATCAAGGCTCTCCGCCGCTCCGGCCATCGCCGGGGCGCTGCCACCACGAGGCGCAACCGAGGGGGTCGTGGCCTCCTTATTCGTGGGCGCCGGCTAGGATGCGGCCCGCTCCGACTCCCTGGCATGGTCGCGGTCTCCCATGGCCCGCCACTCTTCTTCCGTGGGGCTCCTATCATCCAGGAGGTCGTCATCATCGTCTGAGTCAGGCCCGTCAGGGCGCGGCGGGGAGGGAGGTGGTTGAGGGGCGCGCGGCTGCTCCACACGAAAGCCAATATTGAAGCCCTTGTTGCGGTGGAACACCTGCACCAGTCCGTGAAGCTTGGTGGGGTCATGACAGGCAAGGAGGAGTCTCACCGGGCCCGGGCGCTTGATCGACTCCTCGTCGACCCTCACCGGGCGCCCCAGCATACTCATACCCACAATGAGGCGTCCCACCCTCCGCATCCGGCGCGGGAGTCCTGAGATGAGGACCCAGATCTCCTAGAGAACCTCCGTCGGGGCGGGATCGGCGTCTGCTAGCCGGATCGTGGCAGCTGAGTTGCTGAGCAGAAGGAACAAGCCTCCACTCCGCGAGCACAGTCGCAGCATCTTTCGAGAGGGGAATTCCACCCTGAATTCCAGCCTCGAGATTTGGCGGAGCTGCCAGTCCCAGTCGCATTCTACCAGGTGACGCAGCTCGGCGCCCAAGTCCTTGGCTGAGAGCGCCATGCCCGAGAAGGCGAGCACAACAGAGTTGGAGGCTCCATCCTCCGCCTGCTCGCCGTCCTCGAAATCCAGGTAGAAAAAGCTCTGGCCCGAGACTGCTTGACCAAAGACGCGCAGGTCCGCGCTCGGGTCGTGACACGGACTGTCCGCAGAGTTGTGACCCTCCTTGGAGCAGATCACGCAGATTGGGGCGAACGTGCACGGAGCCTGGAAGTGGCCAGCCCGCCCACATTTGAAGCACTCGACCTGCGGAGTCGGGGTAGTTCCTCCCGTGATCGCCACGGGGTCGCCGCCGGTCGGTCCAGCCCTAGGAGGATCGGCGACCTGCTGTGAACTCACATGTTTGGGAGGGCGAGAGTTGCCCGAGCCAGGGCCCCTACCTCGCTCGTCTCCATGGGATGCCATCAAGCCATTGCGCCTAGCACTTCTTCTCACACGCCAGCCACCAGTGCGGAGGGGGAGGGGGGGAAGGGCGGGGCCCCCCGCCGGTTTCCTTGGCTCTGGTGAAGCGCCGCCCTGGCCTCCGCCCGGGGCTCTTCCACCGTCGGGCGCTTGCCGTTCGCGTTGCTGCCGCTTCCACCCCGGGAGGCCATGACCACATCGGCAAAGGAGGACGAGAGGGGGAGGTGGAGGGTGGAGCACGATTTTCCTAGCCGACCGCCGCCGCCGAATATCGTCCTCTGAGGCCGGAAACCCTAACTCGAGCGAAGCAGCACCCTTCGGGATCCACCACCAGCTAAATACCTGGGAGGATGGGTCGTGGGGGCGTTGCGGGCTGTCCAGGGCCAGAGCAGGCCGAGACACAGCAGCTTGGGAGAGGGGTCGCTCGGGAGCCCCCAACCCGATGTCGATCACCACAAGGGGCCAGTCCAAGAGCCCACTGGACTCAGAGTCTGGCCCAAGGGGCAGTAAGCACGACCCACTAGCCGGAAAGTCCCACACAGGGAGCGGGTCTCCCACCTCAGGGCGCCCTGGAGCGTCCGGTAGTGCCGCCACCGCCTCACGCGCGGGCGCCTCCACCGACGGACAGGACTCCGAGCAGCGCAAGGAGGGCCCCTGGGGTTCCGCCGGGCTCCGCAAGGAGCACGTCTCGGCGCGCGGGCCAGGGAATAGTTGAGGGCGCAGCGAGAATGCAGGTCGCCGCGACACACCTCCCGCTACCGCGGGGAACCTCGATCCTCGGCCACCAGGCCCGAACACCGAGCGCCGGTTCTTCCGCCGTGCAGGGATGGACTGCACCGCCGCGGAGAGGAAGTCTCCCAAGGTGGGTAGTGGCCGAGCCACACCCGAACTTGGGGATGAGGAAAGGGGGGGCTCCTCAGATCCCGAATCGAACTCACCGTCCACGACACTGTCGTCGTCGGAGATGGACCAGAACCGCCCCTTGCAGCCCCCGCCGCTGAGAGCCGGCCGCAAGACGAGGGTGGGAGGCGTGGGAGGGGGACACACGACGCGGACGGGGCCGTCGCCATGCCTGTCGCCAGGCGTGTCACCCATCCCCTCGACTTCTTTACCGGATGTCATATTTTAATTCCCCTCATTTTTCTAATCTACTTAGACATTTAATTGTCAAATTTAGATTTACGGATTTAAATATATGAATTATTCCATATTAAATAATTTATTTAAAAAATAAAGTAATTTATAACATTGTATTGTTATTTATTCTAAAAATATTATTATATAATCGTTGTTATTTATTCAATAATTTTTAAAATTTAAACAATAAAAAAGTTTTACATCATAGCCCACGCGGGGTTAATATGACTGCTATGATAACAATATCAGTAAGTTCTAACATCTTATTTGGAAACTAGTTTGAAAAGAATTTAAAAGTTAAGCGTGATTGGGCTGAAGCAATTTAAGGATGAGTGACCGAATGAAAAGTTTGACTAAGGTAAGTACGTTGACCAAATCAATTGTGTAATCAGAGACTAAGTTTGTGGCTAAGTGGAAAATTCTATAATAGAATTAAAAAAAAAGTTTTAAAAAAAATTTGGAACTTTTTTGAAAAAAAGATTAAATCTTTTGATAAGGGAGTAAATTACATAAATTTACCACAATTGGGGCAGTGGTTACGAGTCACTCCTATTCTTTGTTTTTTTTTTCTAAAATCTACCAAGTCTGAGACTAACGACCACAAATCACAGTATTTTTTGTTTAAACGCATTTTGACCGAAGTGCTGACTTTGTATGTGCTGAGTAGGCAGCACACGTGGAGGGCGTGCTGACATGGATGTGAAGCCCACGTGTCGGGCCCCTATTTTTTTTTTGTCGTCCGCCGGGAAGGCGTTGTGTGTGCGTAACTTTTGTCGTGTGCCTGTTCTGCGTAACTTTGTCGAGTATCTGAAACGGGAAAATTTCACTGTTTGCACCGTGTACCTTCTAGGTTCGCAGGTTTGAATCAGCAATACATTTCTTTTTCTTTACGACAACATCGAATTCAAACCTTAGACTGAATTCTTTTTGTTTAACTTTTGTCCAGTTTATCAGTGGTGTGACCAAATACATTAGCGTTTGCATGGCTTCTCTCGCTGTCATGATTAACCTTTAGCTTCCTCATATCAACATCCTTTCGAAGATGGACCTGGTTTCTAACAAAAAAGATGTGGAAGAGTATGTTCTCTTTCCTTTTCCCTTTGTAACAACTGGCCTTCTATTGTACTAATTTTTTGTGTTTCTAGCTATCTGAACCCACGGGACTAGCCTTCGTTTGTACGGGAGAGAGACACGAGATGAGAGGGGGGAAATGGGGGCCTGACAGGTGGACCCCACGTCCATGTCAGCATGCCCTCCACGTGTGCTGGCTACTCAACACTTACAGATGGGTCCTGTCAGTCAGCACTCCGGTCAAAATATGTTTAGACAAAAATTAGTGTGATAGTCCCAGACTTGGTAGATTTTAGAAAAAAAAATCTAAGAATGGGACCAACTCGTAAACACTGCTCCAATTGAGATAGATTTATGTAATTTACTCGGAGATCAGGAGAATCTATCATATATATAAAGTACGCTCCAAAAAGAAGATCTACACTATCTTTTAACTTGGACAAATATTTATCTATACCTACTAATAAAAGCAGTAAGGTTTCTTGTCACCAAATTTGGTACGTTTTTTCGTCGGTCGTTTTTTTCGTACGTCATCTCCCAGGTTGTTCCGTTTCGTCCAGCGCTGGTCACAGGATACCTCCCGAGCCCGGTCATCTTTTATTATTTGGTCCCGATATGAATCCAATTGGTACGTGAATACTACTCGCCGCACCACAAACCATGCCAACTGCCCAACCTTTTTATCACATCGCAGGCAACGTTGGCTACCTTTATCGATCAATTTGGACGTGCCCGTATACAACGCACTATCGGTCGATCTGGACTCAAACTCCGCCTAGAAGCCGGTCACAAAGCCGTCCCATAAATAATCCTCGCAGAGCCTCGTAGCAGGTCAGCAGCCGTCGAAACGGGCATCATCGACGAGCCCATCGCATAGAGAAACACGAAGGGCGCGCCGCACCCTCGCCGGCCGAGCGACGTGCGGATGCAGGAGATCGGCTAAGCGGATAGGAGCTAGGCTATGAGCGATCGCATCCTCGCCGGCGAAGCGACGCGGCTGCTATAGCTGGCTCGATGGATGTAGTAGACTCTCTAGGGACATGTGAGCTCGGCGACGATCGGTGGCGTCCTCGCCGGCCAAGCGACACTCGGGTGCTGGCTAGGTGTGCCATGCTGTGTTGTCGGATCGCGCAAAACATAGCGGCGATGGAGACTCGGGATTTGCCCAACCAATTTAGTGCAGGGTTGCGACGGAAGAAGCCGAGAGAAGAGGAAAGGAGTAGTTCCTCCACGCTCTGGACAAATCGGCCGGGGCCGCGCGCAGATGGACCTGCAGAGAGGGTAGACGTAATGGCACACCCTTTTCTAAAAAAAGACGTGATGGCACTCCAGTGGCAGGGGCTTAAAGACGAGCTACACAACTGGAGGATGTACGACGACCACGCTTGACTTCACACAAAGCGGAAGCGACGAGTTCATTCATGTGCAGGCGCCACCGTCCCTAGCACGTACTATAGTCCCCGTGGAATCGTCGTATTTCTCAATGGTCTTCCTCAGCCTGCTGGTGCTGCTGGTTCTTCTAGATCTTGTTGCTATATGAAAATCATCTGTGTTGGGTAAAATTTCTGGACTGAGATTCTTTCGCAATTCCGTTAGAGATCATGGGCTTGTTAGTTTTGGACTGCTGGCAAAAAGATGGGATTTAGGATGCGTGCAGAGTCCATGGTGTGTGCATTAGACATAGCTACGGGCATATGTACTCGCAACTTGTAGACGGACTCTGAACTCCTGACAATGACTATGAGCTGGCCATGCCAAGATTTCTCCCAACTGGTTACATCACTGTGGAAGACCCAGTTGCGCTCTTGGTTTTCAAGTAGTAAGGTGGTTGCATGTACACGCTTTGCGAAACAAGGTTGCTTATGAACTAAGCTAATCTTAGAAAAAATTGTAATGCCGAGGAGGCTATAATTTGGGATGTAGATATACAAAGCCCATGTTGCGGAAGTTGTGGTCGGTGATCACCCCAGTTACCGTAATAAAGCATGATGCTTTCTACTAAAAAAGGAAACCCATAATGTTAGCTGTGTTCAACCTACTGATGAATATGATGGTTTCCTTATAGTTTTCTGCACGTGGAATTTAGAGGCAAGTTAGTTTTTCTCCATCTCTAGAATACTTATGTTAAGATTTGGTTATCCTCAAATTTTATCTATGTTGAAAGATAGTTATGCTTTGGACGTGAGGAGCACGACAAAGTTCTCAATAACGGTATCATCACTGTTGAAACATGTAGGCTGTATTCTTGGCATAATTCCTGATTTCATCTACTTCCTCCGTCTCGAATTAATTGTCGTGGATTTGTCAAAATATGTATGTATCTAGACGTATTTTAGTATATAGGTACATCAATATTTTTACAAATTCAAGACTATTAATACGAGACGGAGGGAGTACGATATGGTATGGCCACCTTATCGATTTTTATGATTTTTATGTGTTCGATGTATACTGTATAGTCCATAGCTTGACATTTGATCTAAATAGACATCCATTGCTTAACGAGCAGCAAAGGTCATTGACATACTACTAAGATATAGATAGGTCTTCCTCCATTGGCGATTGGAAGACAACAATTGATAGACTTGGGGAGGGGGTGAAATTTGAGTAGTCATCTAGAAGTTAGTCTTTCTTTTCCGTTGCAACGCACGGGCATTTTTTGCTAGTAACGAATAAAATGCGCAAAATTGCTCCATTTAAAACTTTATCTTTTAACTAGTACATTAATCCAGAAACTGTACCGACTGAGGGCAATGAATAAAGGCATTTGCTTCCTTGCTCGCTTCGATCCCCCAAAGCTAGTGGAGAGACTTGATTGCCGGCAGTCGAACGGGGCAGCTAGCGGAGTGTCGCCGATCTAACTTCCTCGACCGATAATTAGACCACGACCCCTATATAACCACGGCTGCACCCATGGCCGCTCCGCCAGATCACAGCAGACCACCTACCGCACTGGCGACCATGTCTGCGTCGGGCACGCCGGCGACGCAGCGCGTCAAGGAGGAGAAGGTGGGCGACGGGTTCGTGACCATCAAGGTGCAGAACGCCGACAGGTTCCGGGTCGTCTACACCATGCGCAAGACCGGCAGGCTGCAGTCCCTCTTCGACTTCTACTACGACAGCGTGACGACCGCCGACCGCGACACGTGCCGGTTCCTCGTCGACGGCAGGCGGATGCAGGGCTGGCAGACGCCGGCGGACTTCGACATGGAGGACGGCGACGAGGTGGACGTCATCGCCAGACCACAGCCGACCATCCGCCGCCGTCCCATATCCGCACCGGCGACGCAGCGCATCAGGATCAAGGTGCAGGACACCGGCAGTTTCCAGATCACCTTCACCATGCGGAAGACTGACAGGCTGCAGACCCTCTTCGACTTCTACTACGACCGCATGCCCGCCGTGGACCGCGGCACGGGCCGGTTCCTCGTCGACGGCAGGCGCATGCAGGGCTGGCAGACGCCGGAGGACTTTAACATGGAGGACGACGACGAGGTCGACGTCTACGCGGAGCTGCTGGGCGGCGACGGCGGACGCATGCCTCTGTAGCTGCATGCGCTGCTGGCTATCGTGTTTAATTAGTACTGGCAGGACCATATATAGCTCCTTGCATGTTCCTAGTCACTGCGTGTATCCATTTCTATGTGAACAAGTTCGATCGACTTAAATAAAAGCGCCTTTTATCTGAAAAAAATTACAAGTGTATGTTTTTCTTCTGAGCAAAAGGGATCGCTGCCTGGTTCCATTATTTTTTAAAAACCAAACGGCGTTCAAACATTCTGTGGTTCTTAAAAGGGAGGCCACTAAAACCTCAGCAGCTAGTGCTACCTATCCAACTGAAAACTCAACGCTTAGGCCTCTTTTGATTCATAGGAATAGGAAAACTTGCTGACGGATCGAACAGGTACGCGGTCGACATGGCAGGAAGGGCAAGTCTAGGCACAAGCTCGACTGGGCGCGGCACGGACGGGCCCAGCATGGCGCGGAGGCCTGCAACGATGGCCTCGCGGGTGCCCTCGCCGCGCCCTGTGCACCATGCCTGCCGTGCAAGCCGCGGCAGCTGTTCTTCCGAACGCAGACAAAGGCGTGGTCCTCTCGCCGCGCCCGTCGCCGACCGGTGCACAAAAGGAAGCAGCGCCGGTCCTGTGTGCCGCCCTCGCCGCGCCCTGTGCACCGCCGCCATCGCGCGGGCGCCCTCACTGCGCCCTGTGCACGCCTCCACGGAAACTGCGCCCGGTGCACCGCCATCGCCCTGGCGTTGTACGCGGCCGCCGTGACGCCCCGTCCCGAGATCGTGCGGCTGAAGCGCGTCCCTGATGCCATGAACGGCCCCAGCCTGGAACTTGTCCGCTCTAAGTAAGTTCCCGCGTAGAGTGCACCTCCAAAAACGCATGTCCGTCGCTCTCGGACGGCTGCTCAAACGGACATATTTGTCTCGTTTTTGTTCGGGATTTAAGCAGCCCGTAGGAGATGTTGTCCGCACGGACAAAGACGGACCTGAGCGGATCGAATAAGATAGGTCGTTGATAACCCACAAGTATAGAGGGTGTATCGTAGTACTTTTGATAAATAAGAGTGTCAAACCCAACGAGAAGCAGAAGGTATTGACAAGCAGTTTCGATCAAGAAATAACTGTAAATACTGAAAGATAGATTTGTAGGGGTTTTTTATATTGCAAATAAATAAAGTGCGAGTAAATAAAATGCAGTAATAATAATTGCAGCAAGTGGTCCAATTCCTTTTCAGCAAACGACAAGCCGGTGGGTTTACTTATAATTAACAAACGTTCTCAAGGACACACGGGAGGTTTTTGTCAAGTGTTTTTGTTTAATGCCGCTGAATAATCCCTAGTGTTTTGATAGGTGTTGTGTGGATGAACCTATGCTAATGTACCATCCCATCCAAGACTAATGCATACTTGTGATTACACCCATTGCAAGTATCCACAACTACAAGAAAGTAATTAAGAAATAAATCTAACCACAGTTTTAAAATTCGGGATCCTACGCTCCCTCGTGTAATGGTTTTCTAACGGGGGTTTAGGTTTCTGTCACTCCGGCAACCCCATAATTAGTAGACAAATACACGATGCATTCCCCTAGGCCAATAAATGGTGAAGTATCATGTAGTCGAAGTTCACATGACACCACTAGAAGAATAACACCACAACTTAAATATCAAACCATTAAATATTTCTCAACATTACTTCACTACTAACAATTGACTTCTCCCATGTCCTCAAGAACAACACGAACTACTCACAAGAGATCATATGGATCATAATCAGAGGTGATATAACGGGTGATAACAATCTGGTCATAAAGTGCAAACACCGATAAATCTCACAAGCATCAACTATTAACAAATAATCAACACCGGGAGAGAGATCTAATGTAAAACAACAATAGAGGCTCCTAATTGTTACAGCGGGATAACGGTGGATGATGAGGGTGATGGTGCTAGTGGTGATGATGATGATGATGATGACGATCTTGATGATGCCCGGAGTGATGACCGTGACGATGGCGATGATTTCCCCTCTCCGGAGAGGAATTCCCCCGACAGATTTCTCCCTGTCAGAGAGCTTTTATCTCTCGGGTGTTTTCCACCCCGAGGCGGCGGCGGAATAATTCTTCGATAATGGTATGAGGCTTAGGGTTCCCTAGGGGCCAAGTACGCGAAAGATATCTCCCAGAGGTGGGCTAGGGTGGCCACACCACCTGGTGGCGCGGCCGGGGGGAGGGGCGCCACCTCATGGTGTGGGCCCATGGTGGCCCCCTCTGGCTCCCCTTCTGCCTGGACTCCCCCTCTGAACTTCTAAGACAGCCCCGATGTCACTCTTCTTCTTCTGATTTTCTGAAATATGGTATCTCGACGGTGCTTTTTTCCATAAGATTTTTGGTCCCGGTGTTTATTCTCCATAAATTATGAAACATGCAAAATAAGATAAAATAACATGATGGATGCATCTTAACATGAAATATATCGATGAATAACAGCAAAATAGATATAAAATAGTGATGCAAAATGGACGTATCAACTCTCCCCAAGCTTAGACCTCGCTTGTCCCGAAGCGAAACTGAACTCAGTAAACATGACCACAGGTTTATGGAGTGAAGAGTCGATAAATAAAATACGGAACAGAAGCATCACATTTATCTATGCACCAATCATTATAGACCGCATCTTCCTCTCATATACTTAACTTGAAACGAGTAATCGGAGTCATAGACAAAGATGCAAAAGAGAGAATCAAAATTGGTGATGGCAAACTTCGTGCTTGGTCAGAGAACATTTAAAGATATCATACTTGTCTTAGGTGAAGTTTTTATAACAAGGCTTATATTGTAGAGCTTAACATGTTTAATTATAACAATCCTTTTATAGTGATTCATAGCTTTCAAAGTAATATTCATTCAGATAATAAAGCATGTGCTAAACAAAGAAGGATAGAAAACATGATTGAATAAATCTACATATAGATGGTGAGATCACAACAACTCAAATCCTTGCTGGAGACAAAAAGGAATGGGTTTACTGACTCAACATAAAAGTAAAAGATATACCCTTCGCAGAGGGAAGCATGGATCACTCATGTGCTAGAGCTTTTATTTTGTAAAACAGAGGTATAAAATGGTTGACACTCCTCCCAACCTTTCTTACACAAACCATAGCTAACCGAATCCTCGAGTGCCTGCCAACAATCACAAACCATGGAGGAGTGTCTAAATTTTCAATGAGGTGTATGTTTATGTCAACGAATGGCAAACAGAAAATACAGTATGTCACAAGCCAACTAGACTTCACAAGAGCGTCTCCCATTGAAGGACGCAACTGGTATAGAAGGTCATCCATCTTTCTCTTTTGTTTACACAATAATGCTTTGACTGATAAATCAGGGGCAAAAAGAGTGAAGAGATTTTGTATTAATATTTAGGGTTGGGAACCCCGCTGCCAGCTCTTCTAGCATTTGGATAAGCGGATGAAGCCACTAGTCCAGGTGTGTGAGTTCAATCAACAAGTGAGATAAATATTCTCTATTTGCGTCCTCATGAGCTAAAACAAGAACACAAAACAGGGATAATTTTGAAGGTTTTAAAGGTAACACATGAGCAATTTACTTGGAGTAGCAGTGAAATACCACATATAGGAAGGTATGGTGGACACAAAAGACAAGGTTTTGGGGCTCAAGGTTTGGATGCACGAGAAACATTCCCTCTCAGTACATGGTTTTTGGCTAGCAAGGCTGGGTAGCAAGCATAAGAGTTGAGGGAAAACAAATAAATATACATATGATAAAACCAATCATGCAATCTTCATTTAAAGCCCAAGAAATCTTAACTTGTGAATACTAAGTTTATGAGCTAATAGGCAAATTCCTCTTTCTTATACTAACATCTCAAAATATTATTTCTACTAAGTTTGCCAAAACCAACTAGATTAACTTGATGGTCTCCAGAGTGACACCAAATACTAACAACAAGCTTAACCATATGACAGAAACTGAAAACTAAAATAAGGTGTACATAAAGTAAATGATGAAACTTCTCATTAATATTTCAAACCGGCAGCTCACACCAACGGATACAACGATAACCAACTAAGGAGAGATACTTCCATACTGCAAACCATCCTATATGATAACTTCTCTACTCATGATATGACTCTACTGAAAAGGTAAAAAGATGAAAGATAGTGAGGTGATACCGCGGCACCCCCCAAGCTTGGAACAAGCCAAGGGGATGCCAATACCAATGATGAATCAATTCTTTGGTGGTGGTGGTGAATCCTTCTCGATGAGCTTATCAATTGATTTCTTTAGATCTTCAATTGTGAACATAAGCATACACATCACCTCCGTATTGTGATCAATATGGTTTGCATGCCTATTAGACTGTGAATCCCAGCCACCAAGATTTTCCCCCCACTCTACCTTGGGTTGAGAGCTTCCTTCATCTGCACGGTTAGAACGATCCATATCCCAGCAAAAAGGCAAATCTGCCTCGGGTACCCTCCTAGATTGATACTCATGAATTAAAGTACAGAAAGGTTTCTTTATGCCTGAAAGGGATGTCCTTGAAGCTAAGCAGTGACGTGGGGCCTTCCCTCCGGTGTTCATCCTTGTCGTTTGCTTGCGAGGTTTTGCAACCACTACAATGCTTGTGACGGTGGCGCGGTGATGCACTCGTGGGTTTTCTTCTATATCTCCTTCAGCTCCACTCTCGGTCTCCTCCTCCGGCTCTGGCTCTTGGAGATCATCTTTCTTTGGTACCTTCCCCTTGTTGTTGTTGGCGGAGACCATCATGCCTCTCAAACTGAAAACAGATCCTGGCAGAAACAGATCGAAACAGAAACACGACGAGAAAAGACATATGGACCTCGGGGGGTCCGGGAGATTATATAGCAAAAAGTTTCATAACGAAAGGAAAGTCCAGGCCGAAAACGAGTCGGAGAGGGGCTCCGGGGCGCCCACACCATGGGCTGGTGCGGCCAAGGGTGGGCCCACGCCACCCCATGGTGTGGAGCCTCCGGGCTCCGTCTCCTCCTCATTTTCGGCTCATAATTTTTCATATTTTCCAAAAACAGTAAAAATAAAAGTTGGAAGATGTTTCGCGAACGTTTTCTTACCAAAACTAATACCTATTTGAAAATTGACTCTACAGTTTCTGAAATATGCTTCTTAATAAATTCCTCCGGGATCATGGCTCGAATACAATCAATATTTTCATTATAAGGATCTCCAGAAATATAATGCTTGAGTCTTTGTCCATTCACCACTTGTGAAGTGTTGTCTTCAAGGAAACAATTTTAATTGCCCCCGAACGATATACCTCTTCGATAAAAAAAGGTCCTTCCTATCTCGAGAGTAATTTTCCTGCAAAAAATCTTAGACGAGACCTATAAAATAGCACTTTCTCACCAACATGAAATTCTCTTTTAATAATTCTCTTATCGTGCCACCTTTTAACTTTCTCTTTAAAGAGCTTGGCATGCTTCACTCCTCCATTCATCTAAAGAACTTAAGTCAAGAAACCTTTTCTCACCAGCAAGTTTAAAATCTCTATTTAGGTCTCTCACTGCCCAATAAGCTTTGTGTTCTAATTCTAGAGGCAAGTGACAAGTTTTTCCATAAACCATTTTATAAGGAGACATTCCCATGGGATTTTTATAAGCAGTTCTATAAGCCCACAGAGCATCATTTAATTTCTTAGCCCATTTTTTTCTAGATTTGTTAACAGTCTTTTGCAATATAGATTTGATCTCTATATTTGATAATTCTAGTTGTCCACTAGTTTGTGGATGATAGGGTAAGGCAATTCTATGATTAACATCATATTTAGCAAGAGTCTTTCTAAAACCACCATGAATAAATTGAGAACCCCCCATCAGCCATAAGATACCTAGGCACACCAAACCTAGGGAAAATAATGTCTTTAAGCATTTTTCATGAGGTTTCACCATCAACACTTTTAGTAGGTATATCTTCTACCCATTTACTAACATAATCAACAACAACAAGAATATGAGTGTAACCTCGTGAAGGATGGAAAGGACCCATAAAGTCAAAACCCCAACAATCAAACGATTCAATAACAAGAGAATAATTCATAGGAATTTCATCACGTCTAGAAATATTTCCAACCCTTTGACATTGATCACAAGATAAAATAAACTTTCTAGCATCTTTAAAGAGAGTAAGCCAATAAAAACCTGATTGTAGAACCTTATGTGCAGTTCTATCTCCAGCGTGATGTCCTCCATACGCACCACTATGACATTTTCTCAATATCTCTCGTTGTTCATTTTCAGGAACACATCTTTGCATAATACCATAAACACCTTCTTTATATAAGTGTTGGTCATCCCAAAATAATGCCTCAAATCATAGAAGAATTTTCTTATTTGCTGAGCTATAAAGGTAGGAGGCAAATACTTGGAAACAATAAAGTTAGCATAATCATCATACCATGGACTTTCTTGAGAGCTCACCTTTATTGCAGCCAACTGTTCATTAGGAAAACTATCATTAACAGGAATAGGATCATCAGAGATATTTTCTAATCTAGACAAATTATCAGCAACGGGATTTTCAACACCCTTCCTATCCACAATATGTAAATCAAACTCTTGTAAGAGAAGCACCCATCTAATAAGCCTAGGCTTAGCATCTTTCTTTTCCATAAGGTACTTAATAGCAGCATGATCAGTATGAATAGTAACTTTAGAATCAACAATATACTGCCTAAATTTATCACAAGCAAAAACTACAGCTAAGAACTCTTTCTCAGTGGTAGCATAATTCTTTTGAGCAGCATCAAGAGTTTTACTAGCATAATGAATAACATTTAAATTCGTATCTACACGCTGTCCTAGAACAACACCTACAACATACTAGCATCATACATAATTTGAAACGGTAAATTCTAATCAGGGGGTTGAACAATAGAGGCAGATATTAAAGCCTTCTTTAAAATTTCAAAAACTTCTTTACAATCTTCATCATAAACAAAAGGTACATCCTTTTGAAGAATATTAGTAAGAGGCTTTGATATTTTTAGAGAAATCTCTAATAAACCTTCTATAGAAACCAGCATGACCAAAAATACTACGAAACCTTTGACATCCCTGGGACATGGCATTTTCTCAATGGCTTGAACTTTAGCTCTATCAATTTCAATACCTCTTTCAGAAATTTTATGTCCAAGAACAATTCCTTCATTAACCATAAAATGACATTTCTCCCAATTAAGAACAAGATTAGTCTCCTCACATCTCTCCAAAAATTTATCAAGATTCTGCAAATAATTATCAAAAGAAGTTCCATAGACGGAGAAATAGTGAAAGTGCATTTCGTTTTCCCAGTGTTTTGTGTGTTAGTTAACAATACTAAGTACATTATTTATCGAGGTGTTTAGCATGCAGGTGTTATACTTAACATCGGCATCGATCACCAAAAAGTCGGTGAAGTTTGGCCTGAGAGTTTTGGGACAGAACCCAACCGGATTATTCGGACCGGATATTTCATCCTGGACCGGATATTCCGGTTGCTCATGAAGCTGCGCGAAAATGGCTAAGGACTGGAAGTTTCGCGTACTGGAGTCAACCAGATTATTTGGTACGGATTATTCATCCTGGACCGGATATTCCGGTGGCTCATGAAGCTGCGCGAAAATGGCTAAGGACTGGAAGTTTCGCGTTCTGGAGTCAACTGGATTATTTGGTCCGGATTATTCATCCTGGACCGGATATTCCGGTTGCTCATGAAGTTGCGCGAAAATGGCTAAGGACTGGAAGTTTCGCGTTCTGGAGTCAACCGGATTATTTGGTCCGGATTATTCATCTTGGACCGGATATTCCGGGTGCTGCGCAAAACTGCTAAGGACTGGAAGCTTGGAGGTACTGGAGTGAACCGGATTATTTGAACCGGATTATTCCGGAGGAGCCGGATAATCCGGTTCAGATCTGCAGGTCCGCGTGAAGCAAGCTGACCGGATATTCCGGTTCAAACTTGAACCGGATATTCCGGTCCCCTTTTTCCTGTGCAACGACTAGTTGTGAGGAGGGGCTATAAATACCCCTCCTCTTCCTCAAGATCTAGTTCTTCCCCTTAGCATTTATGAGCATTTAAGAACTCACCAAATCTCTCATTACTCCCAATCCCTCCACCCAATCTTGAAGATCTTTGGAGGATTGAAGGAGAAGGCCCCGATCTACATCTTCACCGAGCCGTTCTTCATTTCCCCCTCTCTAGCTCGAGGGATCTAGCCTAGGGTTTCCTCTTGTGGAGAACCTAGGCATCTTGATACTTGTTGGTGATTCAAGAAGAGTTGGGAGCCCCCAATTAAGTTGTGTGGTGTGCCCCAAGTTGTTTGTAAAGGACTTGATCCCCGCCTCAAAGGGGTTCTATAGTGGAAGGTGAACTAGGCCTTTGTGGCGAAGTTCATCGGAGAATAGGGTGAGGCCTTAGTGGCGTTGAGTAGGCCTTTGTGGCGAGCTCACACCCCTCCAACGAGACGTACTCCCCTAAAAAGGAGGAACTCGGAAATACATCGTGTCTCCGTGTGCTTCCATCGGTTACCTCGTTCCTCCCTCTCTTTACTTACTCGTACTTGTTGCATTAATTGCTTGCCTTGTCATATAGGTAAATTCACCACTAGTTGAACTATCTATAGAATTAACCTTCTTGTCAAGCCTAAACTTTAAGAAAAATTAAAATTGGTCGTAGCACCTATTCACCCCCCCCTCTAGGTGCCCATACTTTGCTTTCAATTGGTATCAGAGCCCCGGCTCTTCTATCGGGCTTAACCGCCTAAGAGTTTAAGTATGGGAGATGAGTTGGTTGACGCTCCCGATGGAAATGTGTCCATGGATGATCTCAATGCTTTGAGAGAATCATTGACCTCATCCATAGACACTAAATTTGAGGAGTTGCGTCAACTCATGACAACACTCCTCAAAGCCAAAGGACCGGAGGTGGTCGACTCATCCCTTCCGGAAGAAACGGAGGGTGCCAAGAAAGGGGTTGGTGGCGAACCACTTAAAACTGCTTCCGCCGAACAATCCGCTAAGAAGGGTGCGGGTGGAAAGGAAGGATATCACGCCGTTGAAGGCCAATATTCTCCCGATCCCCCCGTCCCTTTTCCTCATATAATCCCTAGAGGATCCACCTAAAATTGATGCATATTCTTTTCGTGAATGGCAATACTACATGGAGACTCACTTGAACTCTTCTTGTATAGATCTTTGGAGAATCACTCGTGACGGATACAAGCCATATGATCCCAAGAATCTCACAAGAAGAGAGGTCGTAGATTGCCAACTCAACTACACCGCTTTGTCCATCCTTCATCAAGCCGTGGGCCCCAACCACATGCCACATCTTCAACACTTCTCCACCGCCAAAGAAACATGGGATGCTCTTGTCATCATGTTTGTTGGGAATGAGAGCATGCAAAGAAATCGATATGATGCCTTGACCAATGAGGTCGAAGGGTTCTTCATGCGTGATGGAGAAGATCATGTTGACATGTATCGAAGACTCAAAACTCTTGCCACCGCCTTCTCTAGTGCGGGTGCAACATATATTGATGATGCTTGGATCAAGAGGAAGTACATGATTGCCGTGATGCCGTTTGAGGGCACGGATTTGAAGAGCATTCAAGGAAGACATGATTTCTCCTCCATGACCTCAACTCAAGTGATGCAAGAATTGTGCTCCTACAAAGTGCAAACCAAGAATGCTCTTGACAACTGTGCTAGGGCCATTGGAATTCATCAAGGAGCATCTGTTGCTTTGAAGGCCAAGGTCTTGTCAAGAGAGGTTGAGAATGAAGAAGATGGAGAAGAGGCATTGCCTCCCTTGAAGGAACAAGACTATGATCCCGTCCTAAAGGATCTCATTGCCCTTACCGTGCAAAAGTTTTGGAGCAATCCTCCCAAGGGCAAGAAATTTGTTGAGGAGAAGACCAAGTCTCGTTATGGAAATGATGTGGCTCAAAAAGTGAGGTATTGCTTCAATTTCCAAGACAAGCATCACTTCATCGCGGAGTGCCCTTACGAGAATAGAGAACACCATAGTGGCAAGCTCATTCGCAAGGACAAGTCCAAGGTTGAATACAAGAAACCTCACTTCAAGAAGAAACCTTTCAACAAGAAGTCCCCCACCAAGTTTGTGCTCTTGACTCAAGAGGAGTATGATTCCGGGAGTGATGAAGAAGAAGAAACAACAAGTGAAGTGGCTGCTCTAGCTATTGCTTCCACTCCATCTTCGTCATCCCTCTTTGAATCCCCTAATGAAAATCTTCCTCAATGTAATGCCAAGTGCTTCATGGCTAAGGCCACGGAGGTATCACCTTCTCCTAACTCTAAGCCCCCTAGTGAACTAGAACATATTGCTAGTCTTAGAGAAGAAGAGGAAAGAGCCTCTTTGGACCGTTTTATGTCTAACATGCAAGGGGAGACCAAGAAGTACTTTGAGCATCTCATGAGGCAATTGGGAGAGGCCCAAGAGGCCCTTGAGAAGAAAGGTGAGATTGAGAGAAGGGATGCGGATGAAATTGCATCCCTCTCAATGACTCTTGAAGAAGAGCATGATGGTAGAGTTTCTCTAGAGGATGAACTTGAATCTATTGAATCAACCCATAATGAACTTGTCTCTAAAATCATTAAGGAACGTGATCTTGCTATTGCTAAATATAAAAAGGCTAAAAAGGACAAAGTCGAGTTTGGGGTTGGTCATGGTAAACTAACCGAGGAGTTTGAAAAGCTAACCAATGCTCACAAAGCGTTGGAAGGCCAACACTCATCCCTTAAAGAGTTGCATGAACAACTTCAAACTCAACTTACTCAATCTAACCATCCTAGCACCTCTACTTCTTCTTGTGATCATGCAAATATTTTTGAGGAAAATGCTAGGTTGAAGGATGAGCTAGCAAGGCTCAAGGGCAAAAGCTCTCAAGTTGAGAAGGTTGTATTAGCCACCCCACAAGTGGTTGCCCCTAGCCCTAATGCGGTCATTGCTAGACCACAATTGAGTGCTCCAAGGCAACAAGTGGGTAAGAAAGGACTTGGCTATATAGCCTAGAAGAAGAACAAGAAGAAGAAGAACAAGAAGAAGAACCAAAAGGGTGCTTCGGGTAGTAATGTCATTAGGGACAACACTACTCGTAGCACACCCGCACAAGCAAACAATGTTGCCTCGAGTAGTAATGTCATGAGGGACACCACTAATCGTAGCACCTCCGCGGAAACTAACAATCCACACCATTTCTTATATGTTGATTATTATGGTGTTGTGCAAGCCAAATATGTTGGTCCTATTGAGGGTTTCATTGACTATACTATTTGGGTCCCAAAGACCCTTGTTGCTAACATGAAGGGACCCATCTCGGGTCCTAACACTAGTCAATGATCTCTTGCAGGGCTATGCTTCCGGTGGGACTAAATGGATTCTCGATAGTGGGTGCACTAATCATATGACCGGAAGCAAAGAACTAGTGACGGAGTTGCGACCAAATGACATTCAAGCAACCGTCACTTATGGGGACTCGTCCAAGTCTAAGGTATCCGGATTCGGCAAGGTTGTGGTGGCTCCCGATATAACTATCGTGAACGTCATGCTTGTCGAATCCCTTGGTTACAATTTACTTCCCGTCCGCTCTCTTGGAAGGATGGGTTTTTCCGTTTTTTTCGATGGTGATATTGTGGTCCTTTTGAGGAGCAAGACTCTTGACGTCGCTCACGTGGGACATGTTGAAAATGAGTTATTTGTTGTGGATTTTTCGAAGTCCACCAACACTCAAGCAATGTGTCTTTTCGGGAAGGCGGACTTGGGATGGTTGTGGCATCGCCGCCTATCCCATGTCAACATGAGAACTTTGCAAAGTCTTCACAAAAGTGGCCTTATTGTTGGACTAAAAGAGAATGTTTCCTTTGCAAAGGATCGCGTTTGTAGGTCGTGCGTTGAAGGGAAGATGCATGACATTGTGCACAAGGCCAAGACTATTATCTCATCAAAGAGGATCTTGGAGCTTCTCCATGTTGATATCTTTGGTGCCGTGCCCGAGGCAAGTCTTGGCGGCAAGAAGTATTGCTTGGTGATTGTCGATGATTATTCAAGATACACTTGGGTTTATTTCTTCAAGTGCAAGAGTGAGACTCAACAAACCATCATCTATTTCTCCAACGAAGTGCAACGTGAACACAATGTGCAAATCATGGCTATTAGGAGTGATAATGGCTCGGAGTTCAAGAACTATACATTGAATGAATTTATTAGTGAAGAAGGCATTCGTCACCAATACTCCGCCACTTACACTCCTCAACAAAATGGTGTTGCCGAAAGGAAGAATCGCACTCTCTTGGATATGGCAAGGACCATGTTGGCGGAGTACTCTTCTCCCCAATATTTATGGGCCGAGGCCATATCCACCGCATGCCACTCCTCCAACCGCCTCTACATCCGCAAAGGCTTGAGCTAGACCCCATATGAGATCCTCACCGGCAACAAGCCCAACGTATCCTACTTCCGTGTATTCGGTTGTAAGTGCTTCTATTTGATCAAGGGTATTAGGTTGTCGAAATTTCAATCCAAAACTATTGAGGGTATTTTTGTTGGTTACGGTGCCGAATCCCACACTTATAGAGTCTATGACAAAGCCTCACGGATTGTCATAGAATCTTGTAGTGTGGTTTTCAAGGAAAATGACGGCTCCCAAGTGGCGCAATTTCATGTTTCAAATGTAGATGTTGAAATGCCTCAAGAAGCCATAGGAAGGATGGGTGTGGGATTCTTCCGCCCCATCGAGGGACACCTTATGGCGACTCGAGAAGGACTATGCTCTACTCAAGTGGAGCCCTCCTCTACATTAGAAGATCAAGCCAAGGAGCCAACTATTACACCTAACCAAGAACATATTCAAGACCCTCCTCTCATTAATCAAGTGACTCCGCAAGTCGTACCCACTCCTCTCACTAATGCGAGTCAAGATCAAGACCAAGATCAACCATCCTCTTCATCCTCTCCTCAAGTTGAAGCTAGTGTTGAAGATATTGATGATGATGATGATGATCAAGGTCAAGTTGGTCAAGATGGGGACCCAAATGATCAAGATGATCAAGTGATCCCTCCTCGCAATAATGAGGAGATCGAAGCCCATCGCATCAAAAGGATAAGAAGAGCTTTGAAGCAAATTGATGCCCAATATGACAAGGTCTTGGAGGATGTTCAAACTAGAAGATCTACAAGAAGGCAATTGGCTCATTTTTGTGAGCATCAAGCTCATATCTCTATGGTGGAGCCTAAGAAAGTGTATGAAGCTCTTGAGGACTCCGATTGGGTTTAAGCTATGCATGATGAGCTCAATAACTTTGAGCGCAACAAGGTTTGGAGATTGGTTGAGAAGCCCAAGGATTGCCACAATGTTATTGGCACCAAGTGGATTTTCAAGAACAAGCAAGATGAGAATGGCATTGTCATTAGGAAAAAGGCAAGATTGGTTGCTCAAGGTTACACCCAAGTTGAAGGCATTGACTTTGATGAAACCTACGCGCCCGTGGCTCGCCTTGAGTCCATCCGTATCCTCCTTGCTTATGCATCCTCACATAATTTCAAATTGCAACAAATGGATGTGAAAAGTGCTTTCTTGAATGGTCCACTAAAAGAGGAGGTATATGTTAAGCAACCTCCGGGGTTCGAGAATCTCAACTTTTCTAACCACGTTTACAAACTTGACAAGGCTCTCTATGGTCTCAAACAAGCACCTCGTGCTTGGTATGAGCACCTTAGGGAGTTGTTAGATGATCGTGGTTTCGAAGTTGGGAAGATTGACCCCACTCTCTTCACCAAGAGAGTAAAGGGAGAGCTTTTCATATGCCAACTCTATGTGGACGATATCATCTTTGGCTCAACTAACCAAGCTTTCAATAATGAGTTCTCTAAGCTTATGACTGACAGGTTCGAGATGTCTATGATGGGTGAGCTTAATTTCTTCCTTGGCTTTGAGATCAAGCAATTGGCTCGTGGGACTTTCATTTCTCAAGCCAAGTATACCCAAGATATGATCAAGAGGTTTAACTTCCAAGATGCTAAGATCAAGACATCTCCTATGCAAGTCAAGTGTCATCTCTCTCGTAATCCAAAAGGGAGTAAGGATGTGGATCAAAAGCTTTATCGTTCTATGATTGGTTCTTTGCTCTATCTTTGTGCATCTAGGCCCGATATCGTTTTGAGTGTAGGTGTGTGTGCAAGGTATCAAGCGGCTCCTAAGGATTTCCATTTAATGGCGGTCCATAGGATCTTTCGTTATTTGGTTCATACCCCAAGATTTGGTTTGTGGTACCCAAAGGGGGCACAATTTTCTCTCAATGGATATACGGATTCCGATTGGGCGGGTGATCAATATGATAGGAAGTCAACTTCCGGGGCTTGCCAATTCCTTGGTAGGTCCCTTGTAAGTTGGTCCTGGAAGAAGCAAAATTGCATATCTCTCTCCACCGCCGAGGCCGAGTATGTTGCCGCCGCAAGTGCATGCACTCAATTGTTATGGATGAGGCAAACTCTCAAGGAGTATGGAGTTCATTTGGATAAGGTGCCTCTTTTGTGTGACAATGAAAGTGCCATCAAAATTGCATACAATCCGGTGCAACATACAAGGACCAAACACATTGAGATCCGCCACCACTTCATCCGTGATCACGTGGCAAGAGGAGACATTGCACTATCTTATGTGCCCACCAAGGACAATCTTGCGGACATTTTCACGAAGCCACTTGATGATGCAAGATTCTTATTCTTGAGGAATGAACTAAATGTGATTGATTCTAGGAGTTTGACTTGAGAATCTTGCACACACCCCTATAGATGAAACGTGTTTGAGCTTAGGTGTAGGCATGGACATAGGGCGAGTGTTATCCTAACACATTGGGTTCTCCCTCCCCCCATTATGCCCATAGCAAAAATTCATTGTGATCTTTATTTTTCTAATGTTGAATTGTGAGCTTCAATGTTGAGTATTGGCAATGCCCCCAAGATATATCTTCGCGGTTGCATACCATAATCTCTTACATGGTGGCCTAGGCCACCAACCTCTTCGTTTCGAAGAGTTGTATCTTAGTTGGGTTTTATTTGACATTTCATTGCATTTCTTGTGTTTTCCCTTCTAAGTGTTTCGTCCTAGGAAAATCCCACTCAATTGGTCTTCTTGTTGTTTTGATTCTTGCTTTTGAGAGGGATAAGTACTAGTTTTCAGTTTGATGTTCTATCCTAAGCCATTCTATCAAAAAGCCATTATTTTCTAGCACTTGTGTCGTCCTTTGAAACGAGGAAATTTTGGATCAGAAGGCAGCCGGAATTTTTGGTCCAGTTTTGGACCGGAATATCCGGGTGTACCGGAATATCCGGTTCAAGTATGAACCGGAATATCCGGTTCGGCGAAAATCATAAAAACTGGGACCCGACGGGGAGGAGGCAGTTCTTGCCTTTTTCCCCATCGGTTCCTCTCCACCCCCAAAACGCCGCCTCTTCGATTCTCGGCCTCCCGGGTCGATTCCTCCGCGGGATCTTGAAGTTTTGGTTCGGATCTCGTTCCCCTCGTCCTTAGGAACGTTTCTACCCAAGCATCTTCCTCCATGGATTCGGGTAATGTTCAATCCTTTTGAATCTTGGTGCTATAACCCTACCAATCCGTGGATTTGCGTTTTTGTTGGCAATGCTTGGTAGAACTAGTTCCCTAGAGGTCCCTTTGCATGCTAGATTCGATAGATTAGATTCACTCGTGTACGATCTAGTTTTGAAGTCTAAGATCTAGATTTGTTTTGTGTTGTTCCGCAACTACCGGAATATCCGGTCCACGACTGAACCGGAATATCCGGGTAACCGGAATATCCGGTTCAGTTTTGAACCGGAATATCCGGCTATGTCCAGTACTGTTTTTAGACAGCCCAAAATTAATCTTTCTCAGATTTCGACTTAAATTGTTCCCTTGAATCTCCTCTATTGTTTTTATGCATGTTTGTTTCCGATTGATTGACACGAGTGTACTCATCTTGTGCTATCCCTCTATTATCTTGTTTCACAGGTGGTGGTTCTGAGAGACGCCTTCCTAAGCGTCCCAAGCAGGTCTCTGTCAAGAACAAGCGTAAGGCTCGGCTCAACTATAAGACCGACATACCTGTTCCGGAGTTCAATGTGCTCAGGCAGAAGGATGTCTACCTCGATCCTCGTATTGCAAATATTGATCCTCGGTTCTGGAATCTGGAGCAGTCCTACATCTATGCTGATATCTATTGTGACTATCGTCACCCCATCCGTGTGATGCAGCCGTTTGACTTTGCTGCCCTCAAGGCCAAGGAGGAATTTGCTGATGCAACTAGCATTGTTGAGCGGTTTGGACTGGTGAAGCTTATGGAGACTCAGTGCAACTACAACAAACAGCTTGTGATGCAGTTTATGTCCACTCTGGTGTTCAGTACTAATGATATTGTGTGCCGTCTCAAGTGGATGTCTGAGAACACAGCTTGTGAGGCTTCCTTTGAGAGGTTTGGACGTCGTCTTGGATACTCTTACAGCGCTCACCCTCCTCTTGGTCGCCGCGTCCATGAGGTTGATAGGCCTAGGAGGGAGGTGGCCATGGCTGAGTTGTACGCTCCTGGATTCACCATTGGAGGCCTTGAGGGACTGCTTCCCCTCTATGATCAGCTAGTTCGCATCTTCACATCCTTCCTTGTGCCAAGTGGGGGTAACAATGATGCTCTCACCACTCCTCTTTGCAACCTTCTGATACTGGCTAAGGAGTGCATGGAGGAAGAGGACTCATCTGTCTCCTATACTGTGGATGTGATGGACATCATCTATCACGAGCTCTACGCTGCTATGATTGGTGGCTACACCATTCCCTATGCTCCTTATATCATGATGCTCATCAAGCATGAGATGCGGAAGGAGTACACCGAGTTACCCATGGTTGAGCACAAGGTCAAAAGGCTGTATATCAAGAGGAAGAAGAAGACTGCTGCTGCTTCTCAGGATGCTTCTTTTGAGGGTGGTTCCTCTATGGGAGGTCCCTCTACTGGTTCTCACTCTGCGCCCATTTCTGATGTTAGCACTTTGCGCCATGTCAGGAATCTCTCCTGGTTCCAGCGTAACGTGCTCTGCATGAAGGTGGACATCCACAAGGAGCAGTACAGGGCTTATCGCCGAGACACCGCCATGGCTAGCGCACAGAGACAGATTCTGCATCACGTGAGTGGTGCCACTGGTGATGTACCTGCTCCTCTCACCGCTCAGTCTTACTCTGCTTGGTCTGCTGAGGATAGCACTCCCTGGGCGAGCATTGAGGTGGCTCTCCGTTCTACTCAGGCTACTACATCTGGAGCTGGTGATGATGAGGAGGATGAGGATGAGGAGTCTGATGCTGAGCACGAGGCCGAGGGAGAGTCCGAGGAGTCTGCTGGCGAGTCTTCTGAGCACTCCGATGCTTAGACCGTGTCTGGGACGTTAGATTAGCTATTTCCCTCCTTTTTGGTGTCTCGATGCCAAAGGGGGAGAAGTAGCTATTAGACTACGGGATTTGCATGGGTTCGGGCACAAGCATTTGCTTTTATCTTTCTTTGAGAGCTTGTGTCCATTTTAGTATCTTTGTTTTCGTGAACTTATGTCGTTTATTGTCTCATTAAAACTATGTGTGCTATTGTGTGTGAGACTATGTTGGTTATCTATGTTAGTGGTTTTATGGTTATCTATCGTATATGTTGAGGATATTATATATTGTTGTGCGTGGTTATTCTTGGAGATATTATGTTCGCACAAGGTATATACTTCCATCTTACTCTCAACATATTGGTGATATTAGTTCATTGACATGTTTGCTACTTGTTGGAAATTTCTCCCCATACATCATTGCATCTATTTGCATTTGAGGCAAACAAAAGATATGCATAGAGATAGGGGGAGACGTTTCCATCATGTTTCAAACATGTTTTTTGTCAAGGTTTTATTGCAAATCTTAGTATTGTCATCTAACACCAAAAAGGGGGAGATTGAAAGTGCATTTCGTTTTCCCAGTGTTTTGTGTGTTAGTTAACAATACTAAGTACATTATTTATCGAGGTGTTTAGCGTGAAGGTGTTATACTTAACATCGGCATCGATCACCAAAAAGTCGGTGAAGTTCGGCCTGAGAGTTTTTGGACAGAACCCAACCGGATTATTCGGACCGGATATTTCATCCTGGACCGGATATTCCGGTTGCTCATGAAGCTGCGCGAAAATGGCTAAGGACTGGAAGTTTCGCGTACTGGAGTCAACCGGATTATTTGGTCCGGATTATTCATCCTGGACCGGATATTCCGGTTGCTCATGAAGCTGCGCGAAAATGGCTAAGGACTGGAAGTTTCGCGTTCTGGAGTCAACCGGATTATTTGGTCCGGATTATTCATCCTGGACCGGATATTCCGGTTGCTCATGAAGTTGCGCGAAAATGGCTAAGGACTGGAAGTTTCGCGTTCTGGAGTCAACCGGATTATTTGGTCCGGATTATTCATCTTGGACCGGATATTCCGGGTGCTGCGCAAAACTGCTAAGGACTGGAAGCTTGGAGGTACTGGAGTGAACCGGATTATTTGAACCGGATTATTCCGGAGGAGCCGGATAATCCGGTTCAGATCTGCAGGTCCGCGTGAAGCAAGCTGACCGGATATTCCGGTCCCCTTTTTCCTGTGCAACGACTAGTTGTGAGGAGGGGCTATAAATACCCCTCCTCCTCTTCCTCAAGATCTAGTTCTTCCCCTTAGCATTTATGAGCATTTAAGAACTCACCAAATCTCTCATTACTCCCAATACCTCCACCCAATCTTGAAGATCTTTGGAGGATTGAAGGAGAAGGCCCCGATCTACATCTTCACCGAGCCGTTCTTCATTTCCCCCTCTCTAGCTCGAGGGATCTAGCCTAGGGTTTTGTCGGATATATACCAAATAGGGGTATAGAAGATGGTAGACAAAGTGCCGGATTACCAGGGTGGCCTAAGTGGTAGTGGGCTTAGGTCCATTAGGCGGCCCAGTAATCCGACGCGCAGAAGCCGGATTCTAGAAGAACCTGGATCACGGCCCATGTGATCTGGCTTGGAGGAGAAGACGGATTCCTTGCTTTCCAAGTTACAAGTTACCGTAGTCTTCTAGGTTTCCTATTCTGTAAGCCCTAATCCGGCTATTATATAAAGCCGGACGGGAGATAAACAAAAAGGAGAGAACAACATAGAAGCTCTACGCTATCTCGCCGAGAAGCTCATCCTCGTCGAATAGCTTAGATCTAAACCCTCACATTGTAACCCAGTTTACGGGCTTTAGTCCCAATTAGTGAGAAGTGCAGGAGTAGGCACGTCGTACTATCGCGACGTACCGAACCTGGGTAAAATCCTGTGTTCTGTGTTACTACGCTGTCCCGTTACCCCACGTCTCTACCGTAGTCTCATGGCACCCCCGTCTATGAAAACTACTACGATGTCTCGACAGTTGGCGCCCACCGTGGGGCAAACGACGTCAGGCGTAAGATTCCGATCTGGGATACTCGGCGGAATCGGAAGATCAATCACTGTCGGAAGCTTGGAGTTCGACAACGACGTCGGGCGCTTCCTCGACAACGGATCCTACATACCGGCGCAAAACCACCTGGTAAGTGCCTGCGTGTTACCGATAGGATCTGCTAACATCTTTATCGGGCTAACTGCAGAAGCAATGGGGTTTTGCGGTGGAAGCAAATTTATCCCACCCGCCCTATACCCAGTCGAAGATGACTATGATGCCGGATTCTGCTCAGATCGCCGACAAAAAAGTGATACACACTTTATCGGCATGGTGCAATCCAAAATCGCCGAAAACACGGACGACGGAAATCCCGTGCAAGAGGCAGACAACAACGCACCCGTCATGGAGACGGAAGATCAAACACCCGTCACAGAGGCGGAAGATCCGACATCCGTCAACAAGACGATGAACTCGGAAGCAGAATTCGTGCTTGCCGCCATTGAGGCGAGATTGGAGTCGGAAACCGGATCGGATAACTTCGACTCCGAAGACGAAGATGAGGACGCCTTCGTAAGAAAGGTTAAGTCCTTTCAAGAGGGATTCCATGAAGTTCTAATGGCGAAACCGGCTGATACCACGGACGCCGGCAGCCAGGAAAGCCCTAAACCCCTCCCCAGAGGAAGAGAGAGAAGACGGAGAAACTTCTCCATATTCCCCAGTGTCAAGGAGATGACAGAAGACGAACCTGTCAAAAAACCTCCCTCTTCCAAGAAAAAGGACCGTGCTGCTAAAAAACTCCAATAACAAAATCCGGAAGAAAAAATCACTGATCTCGCTGATGAAAACCTGGAAGTTGGAGATATTAGCGGAACAAAGCCTGCGGAGAAGAAATCCAAAGAAATCACTGCTCCGCCAATGACGGAACAGGAAGAGCAAGAGCTATTGCAAACACCAGTGGGACCAGAACGAACCCCCTGAGATGCTGGAAGCCAGGAGACAAGCTTTCCAACGGCAACAACAACATCTACTCAGATCTCGGCAACATCTCCAACAAACCCATAATGACATCAAGGTCATGAAGGAAGAAATAGAGGATACGAGAGAAAGAATAGATCCGCGTTAAAACCTACTAGGTTACCCGGAATCGCAAGACCGGAAGAACTGCCGCCAAAAGAAAGGTTCCATAACCCATCTTGGCAAAAGCAGGTAAACGGCAAAGATCCAAGGGCGAACCAATATACAAGACCGCAGCAGAAAACGCGGAAGCAGCGTTCGCGATTCATAACAACGATCTGTATTCCAACGGGAAAAACTCCAAGGGGTGTATGCTTTCCTAGGAAAAGCATTGCACAACAACAGCGCGCCCAAGAGCGATCAGGGAGGCTGCATGATAACTCCGCCCTATGCAAGACAGCTACTTGCGCTGCTGGAGCACCTGGACCGGAAGAACCCGGGGATTCAGATAATTCAAAAGATAAAAAAGAGGATCCGAGAAAAGACAAGAAAAACCCCGACAACCGGGATGCAGCGTCTAGGACCGGATCCCATCTCCCGAAAGATGGGCATAAACCCCATGATCGGGAAGACAAACACCGGAAGGACGGCAAAATAATGCCACCTCCGAGAAACCCAGCTGAGAAAGCTGGAAGATACGATATACCTCACAGGCGTGAGAGATCCCGGACACCGCCTAAGGACAAAGAAAGACACAGGAGTAGAACTCCGCCTAATCCAAAAGGGCGTGATCACGGAAGAGAGAAACAATCCCGGAAAAAGCGCGTTCGCGCAATAATGAAGAGAAAGGAGCAGATCCCCTTCTGTCCATTCAGACCGGAAGATATTCTGCACACATTGACAGAGCAGAAAAGGATGATCTATACTTTGGTCCTAAGTGTTTTACCGACAGATCCAAGAATAGCGCTGCATTCTGGCTTTGCCAAGGTCGGTCCAACGTACCAGAAATACACCGCAGCACAAACCCGGATACCTGCTCTTCGAATTACTATACAGCCGTCCAGATCAACAATGGGACAGACTTGAAGCTGTCAAGTTTCTTCCCCTAATGCTGCTGGACGGAGCCAGAGATTGGATCAATGGATTACCATCAAGAACAGTCGACAGCTGGGATGATATGGTTAGAGTATTCACTCAGCATTTTCGGGGAACGTACAAACGCCCGAACAACATCAACCAGCTAAACCGTTGCACGCAATTTGAGGATGAACCATACGTGGATTTCATCTCCAGATGGAAAGCAATGAAGAATAGTTGCTCTGGAGTAACTGACGTACAAGCAATGCACGCTTTCGTCAATGGCCTAAAGCCCGGACTCGTACCGTTCATGGTTGGTTCCAAAAAGCACAAGGATCTCGGATCTATGCTTACAACCGCCAATGAGCATGCTGCAGCCGAGGATGACATCAGACAAGAGGAGGCAATATTGAATCACTGATACTTGCCAAGAAAACCCCTCGTTCTGACAAAAAAGCCACTCCAGAAACAACGACGAAACCCAAAGAGGTGAACATAGCCTTTGGAGGAGAAAAGGGAAACAAGTGGAAAGTACGCAACCCAGATCCAATCAACTACACTCCAGAGGAGTGGGAAAGGATTAAGTCGTAACCTTGTGTTCACCACTCGCAATTTGGGAAACCCACCCATACAAACGCGCAATGCCGGCTGAATAAGCACATGAAAGGCAGTGCAGGAGCCGGAGGCAAGGTGAAGGGTTCCAAAAGGAAACCCGCCAAACAAAAGCCAGAAGCTGACAAAGAAGACAGTGAATCGGACACTGACGAAAAAATCCAGGAACAACAGCGTAAAGGCGAACCCAAGTTTCCGAGAGTTGATGGAGAAGCAATGCTAACTTTCTAGCAACCCCGTCAGCAAAGGTGGCAAAAAGAACACTTCGAGAAATAAACGCGTTGTTCCGGAAACCCCGAAATTCTTGAAGTACTCCAACACACCCGATAATCTGGGATCATCTGATCATCCCGGAAATATCCCTGAACCCGCACACAAGCTCTTGTTGTAAGCCCTATTGTTCAAAATACTAGGCTAAGAAGAGTGCTGATGATGGAGGATCCAGCATTAACATAATGTACCTGGATTACACTGAAGCATCTGAAGATTTCCGAGTCTCAGCTCAACTACAGCAACATACGCTTCCATGGCATTGCCCCCTGGCAGGCAAGCACGATCCTTAGGAGAAATTTCCCTAGATGTCACCTCGGAGATAAAAATCACTTCCGGCAGGAAAAAGTACCTTCGAAGTAGTGCCGTTCGAAAGCGTGTATCACGCAATACTCGGACGTCCAGCTTTCGCCAAATTCATGGCAAGATCCTGTTATATTTTATAACAAGCTGAAGATGCCAGGACCCAAAGGAGGAGTAATCACTAGCTGGTGATTTCAAGCTGGCAAACGAGTTGGAGAAAGAAAACGCCCTTTGCGCTCAGAGAGTCATAGCAAAGGAAGAACTGAAGGAATTAGCCAAAGAGGTATCGCCGTCAAAAATGCCGGCAGGAAAAGAAACTCCAAAGCCAACAGACAACTTCAAGGCATCCGAGAATACAAGACAGGTAATCCTAGATCCCAAAGATCCGACAAAATTTGTCGTCGTAGGGACTGGATGACTGACAAATAGGAAGGCGAGCTCATCAAGTTCCTCCGTGAGAACTGGGATATTTTTTGCCTGTGTCCAGCTGACATGCCAGGTGTACCCAGGAACTTGCTGAGCACCAACTTAAGGTTATTCCTGGATCAAAACCCGTCAAACAAGGTCTCCGTCGATTTGACGAAAGAAGACGGAAGGCTATTGGCAAGGAAATTATCCGCTTTTAGCAGCGGATTTCATCAGGAAGTGATCCATACTGACTGGTCCGCAAATCCGTATTAGTACCGAAGAAAGACACTACTGCTCTTAGAATGTGTATAGATTACACAGGCTTGAACAAATTGTGTCCGAAAGATAGGTTTGCATTACCGCGAATCGATCAATAATAGATGCCACCGCAGGCTCTGAGCTTTGTGCTTTTTGGATGCATACTCCGGGTACCACCAAATAGGCATGAAAAAGGAAGATCAAATTAAGACTTCTTTCATAACCCATATGGGACGTATTATTACGTAACCATGCCGTTTGGCCTGAAGAACGCAGGTGCAACCTACCAGCGTTGCATGCAACGTTGTTTGCATAGTCAGATTGGAAAAAATGTCCATGTTTATGTGGACGATATTGCTGTCGTAACCAAGGAAAAATATACACTCCTTGAGGATTTGCGAGAAACCTTCGAAAACTTACGCACCTACAAGATGAAGTTGAATCCATCTAAGTGCGTATTCGGGGTTCCCTTAGAAAACTTCTGGGTTTCATCGTTTCTCACAGACGAATAGAAGTTTAACCCGAAAAGATCAAGGCAATCTTGAACATCACAAAACCTACCTGCGTCAAAGACGTCCAAAGATTGACGGTTCCGCAGCTGCCGTTAGCAGATTTATTAGTCGGTTGGGGCTAAAATCCTAACACATACAAGTTGTTGAAGAAATCCGACAAAGTCAAGTGGATAGCAAAGCTTTGGAATACATAGCAGTTATGTCTCTTCTATACTTAGTTCAATATCTATGTAAACATCTTTTGAGATCATGAAATAAAGTTGTTGGATTTGGTATCCATGTTTTTTACAAGTTTATTATAGTAAAAGCATGTTTCCACCTTCTCTATTTCCCAATGATCTTACAAAATACTCAATGTTAACCCGAATGTGCCTACGTACTCGGCGTTAAGAAACTGAATGTTTTTTCAGCCTGCTAACGCTAAAGGAAAGCTTGAATTGCCTGCGTGCCCAAGTTTTGGTCAAAAATTCCTTGTTTCCTAAGCATTATCTGATTGCGTATGTGTTGGGTTACTGGAGCTAGTTAGTAAAAATGCCTTTAGCATGGTCCATGTTTCCGAGTTTAAACTGATTGGTTACTCCCAGTTACTCGGCATGACGATTCATATTGCTATTGAGCCATTTCAAACACTAAGGACAGTTAAAACATATATGCCAGAGAACTTAGAAGATAAAGGAATAGTAACATCCGAAAAAACCTTGCAAAAAAAATCTCATAATTAAAAATTGCAAAAGGCGGAATTTTTCATTCATACAAATAGAAGCATACATTTTGGATTACATTGAAAGAACAGTAATGCTCCTATTGTCTATTTTTACTACCAGGGTCAAAGGTAGCCCTTCAAGCATCTGATTCCTCCTCGCTGCTGTCGTCCTCGGGGATTGAAGGGATCTCCTCTTCTGGATAATTGACGGAAATATTACCATGGAGGCAATCTGGGTGGCGTGGCCTTTGATTTCATCAAAGAGGTATTCGCTGAGTGTCCGTGTATCCTTGAGGGACACCGGACGCCACACGCCAAGATTTAGCACCGGGGTAGTGCATGCGCATAAGGCCGAGGGCCATACGCGCACCACCCCGTGCAGCGGAACGCAGGATAGAATCCCTGGATTCCGCCACCTCCATGATGGCTCCCGGAAGTTTTTCAACCTCCGAGAACTCCCCAGTCCTTGCGGGAAGAAACTTGTTCACCAGCTGCATTCCAGCAGCACGGATCGAAGTCCACATCTTCCCCAAAGGCTTGGATCCCTTCAAGCCGGGTACCATCTGGGGTATCTCCTGTTTTTTCCGACAAAACAATCAAAAGTGTTAGGTAAAAAACAGAGAAGAAAAACAAGATATGGAAAAATAAAAAAGGTAACGGAAAATTACCGATAAGCTTGTCAATCTCGAGATTTCCTCCAGCGAAGGTTCAGAGCATTTTCTAAATCCTGAATGGTGGATTTATCCTTCTCCGCCTGCTCAGAAGCCTTGGAGTTGGCAACTCCAAGCCAAGTTGCTGGCCTCCAGATCCTTTTGAGCCTTCAGATGCTTGTGAAGCTCCAAATTCTCCTTTCGGAGATTCTCGCATTGCCGGCATCTTCAGCTATTTGCTTGGCCTTAGCCAAAGCAGCTGGAAAGCAAAAGAAAATTCGGGTTAGAAAAATTTCCGGAATAAGTACTTACACAAAAAATTGAATCGCAAACCTCAGAGAAAAATGTTTTACCTGATGTTTCCGACAAAGCGAGCTGAGACGATGCCAGTTCCGTCTCTCTCTCCTCAAGAATAGAAAGAAGATTTTCTAAACCTCCTTATTCTTGATGTGAGTTTGTTGAAAACCTCCATGTATGGCTTCGGCGGTTTGCTGGAACATAGCAAGGAAAATAATGGTTACAAAAGCATCAAGCAAAACAGGCATGCAGTTTTGTTTAATGCTTGGGGGCTAGAGTTACATACCTGGCTCATTCGTTGCAAACCCGCCAAGTTTTCCTTGAACTCCTTTGCGTATTCCGCAAAAGCAGTTCCGGCCGCGCTTAGGCCGTCATTGATAATCTTGAAGTCCTTGTCAAAGGTGGGAATTTCTTCGTCGAAAGTCCGAGGAAATTTCTCCACTCTGGAGCCGCCCTTCCCTCGTGTCCGTGTCCGACACAACGGGCTGCTGGGCTCTGACGCCTGGTCGTGGGGGCTGCAGCGTGCTCTTCCGCCATCGAGATGGTGTGTCCGGGGCGACGGCGGAGAAGGTTGACTGCCTCGGCTGGAAACAACTTTGTGTTTCTTGAGCTTGTTCGCGTTAGGCTGGGGAGGCAGGCTAAAAAACAAAAAACCCGGAAAAGTTAAAACACGGAAGATGGATGAAAAGTTCCCATGAAATAAAAAGAACCCAGATGAAAGAACCTGGAAGTGGCGACGGGGATTCCGTCAAGGTCGATAATTTCCTCAGAGGAAGTAATCTTCTTGCGCTTGCGTCCACCTGTAGCAGCAGTGCGCAGCGCGTCCAGCTCAGCCTCGGAGACCAATTCCGAATCTGGAAGATCCGCGAACTGTCGGACAAACAAATCAGAATCAGAAGCTAGAAAATCCGAGAAAAAATGAAACTATACCCAAATGACTGAGAAATTACCTTGGGAACCAGATTGTCGGCTGTATACATTGGCCGACTCGCTTCGTATTGGTCGCGTGATGCGACCAACTGGTTGATGCACCGTCGAAGCTCCTTTGCGGGCCAATCTTTGGCGGTTGTTCGCATTGGATCCTTGACTCCCGTGTATTCGCACAGGACGACCACTGTGGTTGCCAATGGCTGAATTCGCCTAGTCAGCCAGCATAGGACCGTGTCCATGCCGGTTAGAGGCGGATCCAAGGAGGTGAGCTTGGCGATGCGCCGCTTGATCCTTAGTAGATCAGGAGGCAGGACTTGGACGGCTTCTGTTCCCCAATTCTCTTGGGGAACAGCAGCGTGTTGGCGAAAGGTGGAACCCGATGACCTTTTTTGAAAAGGCACATCGGGATGATAAAAGAAAGAACCCGTCCAAAATTTGACGGATTCTGATGTCTTGATCTTGGGGAACCAATCTTCCCTAAACCTCCGAAGAGTAAAGGAGATGGTCCCGCAAGTCGGAAGTGCGCCCTCCGAGGAGTTCCGCTTAACTCTGAAACAATACATCCAGAAATCTAACCTAGGCTCTAAACCTAAGTAACCCTCGAATAGGGCCTGGAACCCGGCCATATAAAGAATGGAGTTGGGTGGCAGGTTGTGGGGTTGGATGTTGTAGTGAGAAAGGACTTGGAGGAAAAAAGCGGAAGGGGGGAGCCCCATACCTCTCATAAGGTGGGAAGAAAGGAGAACCCTTTCGCCGTCTCTGGGCGCTGGCTCGTTCTCGTCTTCCGGGAGTCGCCATTTCCCTTGGAGGATCAGGCCCTCTTTCTCCAAGTTTGGAAGAAGAGCCGGGGGAATGCTGCAGGCAACCCAGTTGCCTGCAGATTCAGCCTCTTCATCTGCTCCGGTGGCGAAGGCGGTGGCTGCTTCTGCGGCGGCGAGCTCGTCACCGACGAGCCGGATCTTCTCCTCCGCCGTTTCAGGAGCAAACGGCGGGGAAGCAGCGGAGCTAGCGCCCGCAACGTCCGCGGCGGCGGAAAGGTTTTCTCCGCCCGCCGCGGAGGCCGCGGTTTTCTCCGGCTCGTCGCCGGCGTGCTTGGGTGACCCAACTTGAGGATCTAGGTCGTTGATGAGATCGTTGATGGCGGCGCGAGTGGGCGAAGACGGTGAGCTTGCCATTTCCGGGCGGCGCGGTTCGTTTCCGGTGCTTGGAGGTGAGGAGCGCTCGGGACAGTGCGTCGCTTGAGAGCTTGTGCGCGTCAATGGCGAGTGCAGTGAGAGTGCGGAAGGTTTTCGTTGAGGACGAGGATGGCTATTTATAGCTAGAAATCCGTCAAGATATGCGCCAACGGCTATTTTGACCGTTGGATGTTTGCCGCGTGTCACTCGCCGGAAAATCCGGGAAATGAAACGACAGGGTAATGATGGTTATCTCCTCGTTTCTCGCGAGAATCTGTCAGAGATATGTTTCTGGGTTTTTCCGAGTAAATCTCAAACGTCGCTTACGTCAGCATGGTTGAGTGCGCTGACGTAAGAAGTTTCTTCTCCGCGAAGGATCGTGAGAGAAAAGCCGGATTTTCAGGATTCCGAGTTTCATGTCACCATCTTTTTCAAAAAGAGGAATAAGAAGAATCAAGACTGCTGAATCAATATTTCTCGGACAAAGAATATTTGGCGAATGGCGGAGAATCAGAGTTTCGATCCTTCTTGGGGGCTACTGTCGGATATATACCAAATAGGGGTATAGAAGATGGTAGACAAAGTGCCGGATTACCAGGGTGGCCTAAGTGGTAGTGGGCTTAGGTCCATTAGGCGGCCCAGTAATCCGACGCGCAGAAGCCGGATTCTAGAAGAACCTGGATCACGGCCCATGTGATCTGGCTTGGAGGAGGAGACGGATTCCTTGCTTTCCAAGTTACAAGTTACCGTAGTCTTCTAGGTTTCCTATTCTGTAAGCCCTAATCCGGCTATTATATAAATCCGGACGGGAGATAAACAAAAAGGAGAGAACAACATAGAAGCTCTACGCTATCTCGCCGAGAAGCTCATCCTCGTCGAATAGCTTAGATCTAAACCCTCACATTGTAACCCAGTTTACGGGCTTTAGTCCCAATTAGTGAGAAGTGCAGGAGTAGGCACGTCGTACTGTCGCGACGTACCGAACCTGGGTAAAATCCTGTGTTCTGTGTTACTACGCTGTCTCGTTACCCCACGTCTCTACCGTAGTCTCATGGCACCCCCGTCTATGAAAACTACTACGATGTCTCGACAGGTTTCCTCTTGTGGAGAACCTAGGCATCTTGATACTTGTTGGTGATTCAAGAAGAGTTAGGAGCCCCCAATTAAGTTGTGGGTGTGTGCCCCAAGTTGTTTGTAAAGGACTTGATCCCCGCCTCAAAGGGGTTCTATAGTGGAAGGTGAACTAGGCCTTTGTGGCGAAGTTCATCGGAGAATAGGGTGAGGCCTTAGTGGCGTTGAGTAGGCCTTTGTGGCGAGCTCACACCCCTCCAACGAGACGTACTCCCCTAAAAAGGAGGAACTCGGAAATACATCGTGTCTCCGTGTGCTTCCATCGGTTACCTCGTTCCTCCTTCTCTTTACTTACTCGTACTTGTTGCATTAATTGCTTGCCTTGTCATATAGGTAAATTCACCACTAGTAGCACTATCTAGAGAATTTACCTTCTTGTCAAGCCTAAACTTTAAGAAAAATTAAAATTGGTCGTAGCACCTATTCACCCCCCCCTCTAGGTGCCCATACTTTGCTTTCAAATCGTCCATGAAGACTTCCACAATTTCTACACAAAAACCATGTAAGATAGCAGACATGCATCTTTGAAAAGTAGCAAGAGCATTACATAAACCAAAAGGCATACGTCTGTAAGCATATGTTGCAAAAGGACAAGTGAAAGTTGTTTTCTCATGATCAGGCTTCCTAACAGCAATTTGAGAGAACCCAGAATAACCATCAAGAAAGCAAAAGTGAGTTTTCTTAGACAATCTCTCTAACATTTGATCAATAAAAGGCAAAGGATAATGATCTTTCTTAGTAACCTTATTAACTTTCCTAAAATCAATACACATCCTATAACCAACCACTACTCTTTGAGGAATAAGTTCATTATTTTCATTTGGCACAACAGTCATCCCTCCTTTCTTAGGGACACAATGCACAAGACTAACCCATCTACTATCAGCAATAGGATAAATAATACCAGCATCAAGGAGTTTTAATACCTCATTTCTTACCACATCCTTCATCTTAGGATTTAAATGTCGTTGATGTTCAACAACTGGCTTTGCATCAGGTTCAATATTAATAGCATGCTGACATATAGTAGGAGAAATCCCCTTCAAATCATCAAGAGTATAACCAATAGCACCTCTGTGTTTCCTCAATATTCCCAATAATCTCTCCTCTTCTTTACCAGAAAGTTTAGAACTAATAATAACATGATATAATTTCTTATCATTAATATGAGCATATTTAAGATTGTCAGGCAAAGACTTTAAATAAAATCAGGATCCTCCTTGGGTGGTAATGTGGTATCCAAGTCTTCCACCGGTAAATTATGTTTCAGCATCGCTGGCTGATGTAGGAAAATCTCGTCAATTTCATTTATTTCTTCCATAAAGACATCACTTTCGTGGTCTTCCATGTATTCCTGCAAAGGATTGTTAGGATCAAGAGCAATATCAGCAAATTTTTCAACTATATAATTCTCATTAGGTAATTCAGCTTCATAAGGTGCTTTAGCAAATTTGGAGAAATTAAATTCGTAGGACTCTCCATAAAACTTTGTAAGTATTTTCTCCTTTTTACAATCTATAACAGCACCACAAGTGTTTATGAAAGATCTACCGGATATAATAGGACAAGTATTACTAGCAGAAGTGCCTAGTACTAGAAAATCAGCAGAATATTTAGTTTTACCATATAAAACCTCCACATCTCTAGCAATACCAATCGGAGAAATAGTTTCCCTATTAGCAAGTTGAATAATCAAATCAATATCTTCAAGTTCACAAGAACCAATTTCATGCATAATTTCTCTATAAAGCTCATAAGGAATAGAACTAGAACTAGCACCAATATCACACAAACCATAATAACAATGACCACCTATCCTAACAGATAGCACAGGAACACTAGGTTTCCTAGATTTACTAGGATGAGAGACAATATTAGAAGCATCTTCATAAAATATAATGTGTCTCTCTTCTATATTTTCAGAAACAAGGTCCTTTACTATTGCTACTGTACGTTCTACAGTTATTTGTTCCTCGGGTTCTACAGGTTTCCTTGCACTTTTATTAACCACACTAGCTAACATAGAATGTTCTTTTACCTTAGCAGGGAAAAGCACTTTCTCAATGTAAGGTTCATGCACAATAGAATCAACGGTATGAACTTCTATACCTCTAGCAGGAACACAATCAACAATATATTTATAAGGTGCATGGTACTTATCCCATTCCTTTTTGGGAATATCAATATAAGAAGCAAAAGCCTTATTTAAGTTTGCAGCAACTTGAGGATCAAGACCATAAACAATACTAACATTATGAAAATCATCGGATGACATAAAAGTTTTAATGCATTCATAATCATAATTTATACCTGACTTTCTACCTTTGTCATTCTCCCATCCTTTAGTGTTTTCTTGAATACGGTCAAGAAGATCCCATTTAGCTTCATCCTTCATACGTGTAAATGATTCAGAACAAGTAGCATCCAATAAATCCTTATCATAAGAGAAAGCCTCACATAGAAATTATTAATAACAATATTACTAGGGAGCTCATGAATGGGGCATTTGAGCATTAGTAACTTCGGTCTCCCCCACGCTTGGGCAATACTCTCTCCGTCATGAGGCCAAAAATTATATATATAATTCCAATCTCTATGAATTTCACAGGGAGGATAGAATTTAGAATAAAAGGGAGGCGCAATTTCCTCCCATCCAATAGTATGGCTATTTTTCATCGGTTTGAACCATCAGCGGCTCAGCATGTCAATGATATAGAGAATAATTTCCTCTTCACTTGGCCCATTATAATACCTGCACACTTGAACAACTCGCATAATTCATGTAAAAAGAGCAAACGATCACCAGGATGGACAGTTCCATCACCCGAATAACAGTTATTCATAACATGTTTAACAATCTTTATAGGTATTTTATAAGCATCCAAATCATCAGGCGGTGGGTCACTTACTACCCTAGCAGTGGCAGCAGTTCCCGCAAATAAGAACTCAAAAGGAGATCCAAACATAGTGTAATAAAGCAGTAGGCAGTAATAAAAATAGCACCTACAACAGAATCTTCCTTTATCAATTCCACTTCCCAATAGTGCTTCACTCCCCGGAAACGGTGCCAGAAAATAGTATTGATGACCCACAAGTATAGGGGGGGTGTATCGTAGTACTTTCGATAAATAAGAGTGTCGAACCCAACGAGGAGCAGAAGGTGTTGACAAGCAGTTTCGATGAAGGAATAACTGTAAATACCGAAAGATAGATTTGTAGGGGTTTTTGATATTGCAGATAAATAAAGTGCGAGTAAATAAAATGCAGTAATAATAATTGCAGCAAGTGGTCCAATCTTTTCTCAGCAAAGGACAAGCCGGTGGGTTTACTTATGATTAACACACGTTTTCGAGGACACACAGGAGGTTTTTGTCAAGTGCTTTTGTTTCATGCCGCTGAATAATCCCTAGTGTTTTGATAGGTGTTGTGTGGGTGAACCTATGCTAATGTACCGTCACATCCAAGACTAATGCATACTTGTGATTATACCCCTTGCAAGCATCCGCAACTACAAGAAAGTAATTAAGAAATAAATCTAACCACAGTTTTAAACTCTGGGATCCTACTCTCCACCGTGTAATGGTTTCCTAACGGGGGTTTAGGTTTCCGTCACTCCGGCAACCCCACAATTAGTAGCCAAATACACGATGCATTCCCCCTAGGCCCATAAATGGTGAAGTATCATGTAGTCGATGTTCACATGACACCACTAGAAGAATAACACCACAACTTAAATATCAAACCATTAAATATTACTCAACATTACTTCACTACTAACAACTTGACTTCTCCCATGTCCTCAAGAACAACACGAACTACTAGCAAGACATCACATGGATCATAATCAGAGGTGATATAATGGGTGGTAACAATCTGGTCATAAAGTCCAAACATCGATAAATCTCACAAGCATCAACTACTAACAAGTAATCTACACCAGGAGAGAGATCTAATGTAAAACAACGATAGTGGCCCCTAATTATTACAGCGGGATGACGGTGGATGATGAGGGTGATGGTTCTGGTGGTGATGATGATGACGATCTTGATGATGCCCAGAGTGATGACGGTGACGATGGCGATGATTTCCCCTCTCCGGAGAGGAATTTCCCCGACATATTTTTCCCTGCCAGAGAGCATTTCTCTCTCGGTTGTTTTCCGCCTCGAGGCGGCGGCGGAATAATTCTTCGATGATGGTATGAGGCTTAGGGTTCCCTGGGGGCCAAGTACGCGAAAGATATCTCCCAGAGGTGGGCCAGGGTGGCCACACCATCTGGTGGCCCAGCCAGGGGGCGCGCCACCTTATGGTGTGGGCCCCTGGTGGCCCCCTCTGCCTCCCCTTCTGGCCGGACTCCTCCTCTGAAGTTCTAAGACACCCCTGGTGTCCCTTTTCTTCTTCTGATCTTCTGAAATATGGTATCTCGACTGTGCTTTTTCTATCAGATTTCTGGTCCCTGTGTTTATTCTCCAAAAATTATGAAACATGCAAAATAAGATAAAATAACATAAGGGATGCATCATAACATGAAATATATCGATAAATAACAGCAAATTATGATATAAAATAGTGATGCAAAATGGACGTATCAGTCGTCCGATGGAATTGCCCTTAGCAGCTGGCAGTGGCCTATGTGTGTGTGCTTCGGGCTGCTGTTTATCCCACGCCACCGTGCACACCCACATTTTGGAACACAAGTATACACTTTTTCTATTTATTTTTTGAAACGAGGCAAATTTTTTTACTTTTATATTTATAAAGTAGAAGCAAACATGTAGGACAAGGCCTAAAATGAAAAGAAGTTACAACTCGATCCACGTCGGTCCCAAGGCCGCGTCCCACACGGGTCGACGACCAAGTTGCCCCAGCAACCAAGGCCGAGACCAAGACCCCTCAACGCAACATAGCAGAGGTGAGAGTCCGGAGCTCCGACATCCACACCGACTCCAAAGCCACGCCACACACGGGTCGACGACCAAGACGCCCAAGCGACCAAAACTGACACCAAAGGCCTCGACGCCTCGCTGAATGAGGTGTAGCATCCGGAGCCGCCGCTCCGACATCCCCGCCAGCCCCAAGGCTGCGCCCCAAACAAGCCGACGACCAAGACGCCCAAACGACTAAGGGCTTTTTTGTTTGGGCTATGGCTGGCTGAGCTCCTCTCCCCTCTCCATCGATCCGCGTCGCCGCCACGCCGCCGCACTAGCACCACAGCCCGCTAGTGCCGCCGTCCTACCTCTCCCCGGCCTCGACCTCGTGTGGTCCCCCGGTAGTCGAGGAAAACTTGTGAAAGTTCTGGGTTTTTTAGCACCGGCAACCGACACCAACTGTCCGCTATACTCGATGTGTGGCAGCTAGGAGTAATAAAGGTGAGAAATTTGCTTGCTCTATATGGTGAATTATCCAGATAAATTCTACCTTATACCCATCATGTAGCATTGGTAATATGTTTGGCAATCGGGTACCTGGGGTGGATCATAGGTTTAAACGACTTTCTACAAAGCCAAAGAAACCATATAATGACACCATACAGGACAATATATACGAACGACACATGGCCTATCCCATCTACGAAGGTCCATCCCTGCTAGAGGAGAGGCCACAAAAAGCAAAGGAGGAGGAGCATACCGGCCGCTTAACCACACCTTTGCAGATGAACGGACACCACACCGCCTAGAAGGAACACATCCGGACGAAGGCCACAAGTGAGGCCTCCAACCATTGGGAACACCATCTTTAGCCTTCGAGGAGCAAGCCACACACGAATAAAACAGTTTCGCCGCCACCATACGCCAGCCAGGGTTAGCCCGCCGGCGTCGGGCCGCGGCGAGGGAGGGTTCAAAGGAGCATGGGTGTGGCGGTTTGGTGTGTCTTGAATTTTCTATTAGAAAAGAGAAAATTATTAAAGTTCAAAAGAAGTGACACCAGATCAAATCCTCCCATCATAAAATTTGTACTTCTTTTGAGAGATCATAAATTCTGTTTTGTGCTCAAGGAAAAATCATGTACCCCCTCTTTCCCCACATGGACCAAATTAGATGTATCTAATACTAAAACATGTCTAGATACAATCACTTTTGTCAAATTTCAAGACAATTAATATGAGACGGAGGGAGTACATGTTTTTCGAGATCTAAATTTGACCAACTGTTTGATCAACGAAACATGTGGATCATGTGTTAGGAGGGTGTTATATCACCGAATCCGCACCTAAATAAAGTTTTCTAAGAATACAATCTTTTAACAAGCGGTACATGTTTTTATTAATCAAATTGTTGATCAAAGTTTAAATTAAACGGATAAAACTAAGGTGCCACATGAATTACGAACAGAAGGTGAACTTATTTGTTGAGAGGAAAAAAAAAGTTTTAAGAAATAGCTGAGTAGTACAGTAGTATATTTCTTTTTTCCAAGTGGCTTATAAAAGTGTACCAATATCGGTGTGCCAGGGCCGCTGCCAAGTGGCAATTAGGAAATAGCTCGTCGCTACCCAGTCCCAGATCCATCACATCCGAGCTAGCATGACCACGGCGGCGTTGAGCGGCGTTGAGCGGCGAGGATGGTGGCGGTGGGCCTGGTGTGGGGCGCCACCAACGCCCTGATGCGCCGGGGTGCGCTCGTTTGGGACCACCGCTCCCGCTCCCTCCCCGCCGGCTCAGGGGCCGTCCGGCGGTGGGCTGACCTCCTCCTGACG
>JAPCYS010001973.1:0-88691 GCA_028641055.1 Alopecurus myosuroides | reverse complement strand
TGGCCATTTATCGAATTGCCCACAGAGGGTCACTTGTACTCAGTTTTACCCCTAGTGCCGAATCGACCTCAGTTTTGCCCCTAGTCCGTGCGCAACCACTATGGAGAGGCTGGAACGGTAAGTTTGGAGTCGTGTCCGTTAGTCGAAGTGGGCCCGGAGGAGTCAGGCTCCGTTTGGCGAAGTGGGACCGCGTGGGACTGCCAGTTCGCTGAAACCGTCCGGAGCTTACAGGTGGGACCGGGCAGTTGGTTGACTAATCTGAATAGTCCACACCCGAGCTTCCCGCCACAACCGTCGTGCACTGCCGCCCAATTTAGTTGCCCCGCCGTCGTGCGCTGCCGCTCTCGCCGCCGCCACCTCCGCACCAGCACCTGCTGCGCCACGAGCACCTGCGGCACCACCACCACCTGCGGCACCACCACCACCTGCTCCGCCGCCACCTTCCTCAGCCAGCGCGCCACCGCCACCTGTGTCGCCACCTGTGTCGCAGCCAGCAGCACGCATTTGCGCCGCCAGCACCACCTGCACCACCTGCACCGCCGCGGCCGTTCCGCGTGGCCACCTGCTTCACCGCCGGGGCCGTCCTGCGACGCCGCTGGTGGGGCGCTCGTTCCACCACTCTGCCCGCCACCTGCTCGACGAAATGGATAGGAATGAAATGGAGAGCGGCCGCGCCGTGGGGCCGGAGACACGCCGCGTCCACGATTGGGTTCCCACTTGGTAAGTACTGAGCTTTGAATTATCGATTAGACACGGATGCCATTGATTTGCAGCTGATTGCGTCTCTGTTTTCGTGGGTTAGGATGGAGTTGCGGTTTGCTTTCTCGGTGCATGTTAGAAGGGAGCGATACATCGTCGATGCAGACAGTAAGAAGAAATACCAAGGAGGTTTCAATTATTCGGTCCCAGTGGATTGTAACTAGAGTTTCAGACAATTTGGGAGATAGTTTGCAGCCCATATCCTTGGGGTTTGCATGATGAAGTGGAATTTAGATACTTTGATGGGGGAAAAGATTGGATCAAAATTAGTAATGATGAAGAGCTCGCTACCATGTTTGCTAAGCATAAGGAGGCAGAGAATTTTAATGTGAAGCTGCAAAATGATGTGGTTGTGCCGGCAGTTGTGGCGGGTTCATCTTTTGTGGCAGGACCATCACGTCGTACTGCCAACTCCAGCCAGAACAGTTCAAAACCAGCTCGACGTGGTGGCTCGACAAGTGTGGGCACTGGGGAAAAGGGTTCAAGTCGCTGTGGAGGAGGATGCCTGCATGTCTGCGGATGATGAAGAGAGGCTATATCCTGATGTTATTAGGAATTTAAGACAGACACAGACACCTCAGGTTGAAATCCAATATCAGTCTGACAGTGACAATGACGAAGAGGAAGACAGGACACCTGTTGAATGGAACCCTGAGAACCCTCTTATGGAAGAAGGTTGCATTTTTTTTTCCATGGCTGAGTGTAGAAATGCACTTGTGACGTACTGCATGAAGGTAGAACGTGCCTTTGTAGTTGACAAGAGCGATAAAAGGCGCTACACCGTGCACTGTGTGTCTGAAGATTGTCAATGAAGGCTGCACGCATCTAAAATGCGGGGCAGCAGCAATGTTCAGGTAAAAGTGAACCCTTTTCCCCACACATGCGAAGAATCAACCCTTAGGAAGCAAACAATCAGCAGAGCCAAGTCAAGATGGGTGGCGGATGAAGTAAAAGATGGGTGGCAGAAAACCATCAAGTGAGTGCAAAGCAATTGCAGAAAAACATGAAAGACAAGTTCAAGATAGATTTACCATACATGAGGGTGTTCACTGGTAAAAACAAAGCATTGGAATCTATCCATGGTAACTGGAATGAAAGTTTTCAGTTGTTGTATGCATTCAAAGCTGAAGTGGAGAGGGCAAGCCCAGGCAGTGTTGTTGAAATTGATCACCACGCCCAGGATTACACATTGAAGAAAGTGACAAGGACCAAGCAATGCTTTAGGAGGGTTTTTGTGTGCTTTGAAGCTTGCAAAATGGGGTTTTTGGTAGGCTGCAGGCCTTATTTGGCTATTGATGCTACTTTTCTCACAGGGAGGTTTAAAGGCCAGCTAGTAGCAGCTTGTGCAGTTGATGCACACAGTTTTGTTTTTCCAGTTGCCTACGGTGTGCTGGAGACAGAGTCCGAGGAGAGCTGGACATTTTTGCAGAATCTGCGCCGGGCTATTGGACATCCCAATGGATTGGTAATCCACACAGATGCATGCAAAGGTTTAGAAGTGGCCGTGGATAATGTGTTCCAGGAGTAGAGCACAGGGAATGTATGCGTCACCTTGCTGCAAATTTTGTGAAGAAATTCAAAGGAAAGTTTTATACCGATCATTTATGGCCTGCATCTTTGACTTGCAGTGTCAGGAAGCACAACTACCACATGTGACAGTTGTACACAAAAGAGAAAGTGAAGGAATACTTGGAAACACACCACTCGAAGCTATGGTCTAGAAGCCAATTCAGTGAATTGAGCAAAGTTGACTATGTGCACAATAATCTTGCAGAATCTTTCAACTCAACGATCCGGAAACATAAGGATCTTTATTTGGCTGATTTTCTTGACAAGATAAGGATAGAATACGCCGAGAAATTTCATTTCCGTCTTGAAATAGCTAATGCAAAATTCATGGGCCACATTATTATCCCGAATGTGATGAAGGCATTGAAGCAGAAAACTTGGGCTTGACTATGAACATGAGATTTGTCTCGGATACCAAATCAGAGGTATCATTCTTTGATAAAAGTAACAAAGAATGGAGATATCCAGTGGATTTAGAAGCGAAAACTTGCAGTTGTAGGCAATGGCAGATAACTGGTTTGCCATGCATTCATGCCTTGTTTTTCATCACTTCTCTCACAGGTCCAGCAGGGGATATACAGCAGTATGTCCATGATTACTACTCTGTAGCAATGTTCAGAGCCACATATGCACATTCCTTGCCTGCTTTGGAGGGAAAACAGCAGTGGGATAGAGTGGACCCTGGATTCAAACTTTGTGCTCCGGTTCTGAAGAGAGCTGCAGGTAGACCGAGGAAGAGTCGACACCGACGTCGCAGTGAAGGTGGAGGTGGAGCGAGGGTGCGTAAGTGCACAAGGTGTGGTGGGACCGGTCATTTCGGCAAATATTGTGATAACGCAGTCGATCCAGGGTTTGGAGAGAGTATGCCTGATGAAACTGATGGTCAGCAGCCGGATGCAGCATTTGAAAATGATGTTCAGCAGTCAAGTGATTCAGATGATGCTCCAGAACAACAAAATGATGATCAAGTACATGATCCAACTGATTATTCATATGATGATCAAGTCCATGATGCTCCAGATGCTCCAGCTGATGATCAAGGATATGATGCTCCAGATGCTCCAGCTGATGATTCATATGATGCTCCAGATGCTCCAGATGCTCCAGCTGATCCGCTGGATGCTCCATTGGATGATTCTGCCATGATCTCACAAGTTTCATTGGATGCTCCATTGGATGATTTTGCCATGGACACACAAGTTTCAGTAGATGCTCCATTGGATGATTCTGCCATGGACACACAAGTTTCAGTAGATGCTCCATTGGATGATTCTGCCGTGATGTCACCAGTTACAAGCTTAGATGGGTATGTAAATCCTGCCATGATCTCACCAGTTTTCATTTTTCATTTTATTTTTTATTTATTTATCATGATCCTTTATGTTTTGTACAGATCTGGTGTAGTTTCAAAGAAGAAAGCCAAGGTACCGACTACCAAGAGGAGAAGACCAGAAGCTGTGAGCAAGATGAGCACAAGGAGCAAAGCGCCACCAAAACAGCCAAGGATCACAAAGAATCCCCGACGCTATTTGGACTAAGTTGGTGTTGTATTTCTGTTGAATAATGTTGTATTTATGTTGACTGGTGATGTATCTAAGTTAGAACATAGTTGGATGATGTTTGAATAATGTTGGATGATGTTGAACCAAGTCGTTTCAAATTTTTAGGAAATTTCATGAAAAATTCTACATTTTTAAAATTATCCAAATAAATTTGAGGAGCAACTATAACAACATGGTGCGTTGGATTCATGTCATTTTGATTTTTTTTGAATTATTTATGCTCATTTGAAACCATCGATGTGGTCATGAGAAATGTGCTTCAAATGAGGTGCGAAGCTAGGGTAAACCCCCGTTTGTAATTTCATGAAAAATTCTATCTTGTCAAAATTATCCAAATAAATTTGAGGAGCAACTATATCGCAAATAACAACATGGTGCGTTGGATTCATGTCATTTTGATTTTTTTGAATTATTTATGCTCATTTGAAACCATCGATGTGGTCTCATGAGAAATGTGCTTCAAATGAGGTGCGAAGCTAGGGTAAACACCCCCGTTTGTAATTTCATGAAAAATTCTATCTTGTCAAATTATCCAAATAAATTTGAGGAGCAACTATATCGCAAATAACAACATGGTGCGTTGGATTCATGTCATTTTGATTTTTTTTGAATTATTTATGCTCATTTGAAACCATCGCTATATTCTCATGAGAAATGTGCTTCAAATGAGGTGTGAAGCTAGGGTAAACACCCCCATTTGTGCTTCAACAATTTTTGGCATCTCGTCTACATCAGCCAAATTAATTTCCTACACAACTATTGTACATATATAGTGTAAATCTGAAGTTTCGTTATGTTTTCAATAATTCTTCTATTTTTTTTAATTTTATTTAAATAACATGGTTTAATAGAAAATTCATATATAAAACAGAAAAAATCATCGCTCTAGTAAATATGAAGTTTCATTTGTTTTGAATAAGGGTATTCTTCTATTTTTTTTATTTAAATAACAAGGTTTAATACTTAACAGCAAAGAAATCATATGTAGAACATATAGAAACCATCCATCCATGTGGCCAATGGACCAACCAATCAGAGCGCAGAACGAGCGTCTCGCGGATCGCTGTGACTGCGAGCGCATCCGTCCGATGCACGATTCCTTCTAGAAGGCGTCGATCCAACAGCCCAGGTCGAATCTCTGTGTTTCCTTCTAGAAGCTTTTCGGCTGGTCAAACAGAGGGTTGACCAAGCTTGAAATGAGCATAAATAATTCAAAAAAATCGAAAAAAATATATTGGCGACGCACATAGTAGTGTTATGTCATATAGTAACGAGAAAAAAATATAAACCTGTCTTATAAAGAATGGAACGAAAAAACCTTGTGTAACATATGATATCTTGAACAGTCTAGTAGAGAGTTCAAGATAATGAGATGAGTTTCAAACCTTTTGAACTCAAATAAGGTCAAAATCTCACCAAAGCTTCATTTTGGTGTGACTAAGAAAGATCCAAAGTTATTTTTTCATTTTGATGTTTTAAACTTGTTTTATTTACGATTTTCGATTAAAACCATTATTATTCAAAAGAAAATAAATAATACGAATATTCATCCAATAAATTTTTGGGCTTCGGAATTGCATTATATAGGTCTAATACAAGTCTAGTAAAAATATAAATAGGATTTATAAACATTAGAACGAAATCCATCACTAAAATGAGATTCCACGAATACACGACTAGAGATTTCAAAGAATAAGAGGTGGAAACATTGTGAATCTTCCGAAGAGGTGGGTTCTACCTTTTTGTTTTGTGTTCCTATGGGCTATCCTAGCACAACCAAGCAAATAGTTCCACATTGCTACCCCCTTTCGACGCTGTTACCGCGTGTTTCCGTATAAGTCCGGTATTTCTCCAGCGGGGCTAGGGTTTCACCGGGAGGGGGGCTACGGAGCGTATGGATCCCAACACAAGCTAGGGGGTGCCATACCATGTTAGTATAGGTGTGTTGTGTGCTTTGTATGTCCAAGATTGCTCTCTGGGGTGTGACCCGGCTTCACCGGCATCCACTTCTCTCTCGTAGGCGATTACAGGGTGAAACTCCCGTATCGGACCAAACACCGTGAATCTTCCGAAGAGGTGGGTTCTACCTTTTTGTTTTGTTTTCCTATGGGCTATCCTAGCACAACCAAGCAAATAGTTCCACATTGCTACCCCCTTTCGACGCTGTTACCGCGTGTTTCCGTATAAGTCCGGTATTCTCCAGCGGGGCTAGGGTTTCACCGGGAGGGGGGCTACGGAGCGTATGGATCCCAACACAAGCTATGGGGTGCCATACCATGTTAGTATAGGTGTGTTGTGTGCTTTGTATGTCCAAGATTGCTCTCTGGGGTGTGACCCGGCTTCACCGACATCCACTTCTCTCTCGTAGGCGATTACAGGGTGAAACTCCCGTATCGGACCAAACACCGTGAATCTTCCGAAGAGGTGGGTTCTACCTTTTTGTTTTGTGTTCCTATGGGCCATCCTAGCACAACCAAGCAAATAGTTCCACATTGCTACCCCCTTTCGACGCTGTTACCGCGTGTTTCCGTATAAGTCCGGTATTTCTCCAGCGGGGCTAGGGTTTCACCGGGAGGGGGGCTACGGAGCGTATGGATCCCAACACAAGCTAGGGGGTGCCATACCATGTTAGTATAGGTGTGTTGTGTGCTTTTTATGTCCAAGATTGCTCTCTGGGGTGTGACCCGGCTTCACCGGCATCCACTTCTCTCTCGTAGGCAGGGTGAAACTCCCGTATCGGACCAAACACCGTGAATCTTCCGATATGATAAAGCATCCAAGTACTAAGTAACCATAGGCATGTATTCCGTAAATAGTCGTACGTGCTCATAATGAGAACTTGCACACCATATTTTGTCCTACCAGCCCGTTTCAGCGGGGCCTCAATGGAACTACTTGTAATTAAGGTGTTCCTTTTAATAGAACACATGTGATCCTCACATCACAGCCATCCCCTCCGGTTGTCCCAATTTCTGTCACTTCGGGGCCTTGGGTTCCGGACAACGATATGTCTAATCAACTTGTAGGTATGATCAAGAAACAATAATTATCATCATGATTCAATAACATATTCACATCTGAGATCATGGCACTCGGGCCCAAAGTGGAAAGCATTAAGCAAAACAAGTTGCAACAGTGTCAATAACACTAATAGAGGATACTAGGCACTATGGCCTAACAATCACGACATTATTACATGAATGATATCATCCAATCCCTACCATCCCCTTCAGCATACAACGAGAAATTACTCACACATGGATGGGGAAACATGGATGGTCGATGGAGAGGCGTTGGTGATGACTGTGGCGATGATCTCCTCCATTTCCCCGTCCCGACAGGGTGCGAGAACATGAAATTCTGATCCCCGAATCGAGGTTCGTGACGGCGGCGGCGCTCTGTTGTGTTTCTGTGGAATATGACGAACCCCCTCGGGTTTTAAGGTTAGAGGCTATTTGTAGTCGAAAGGGGAGCCCACACCCTATGTTGGCGCGGCCAGGGGGACCCGACCCGTGCCTGGGCCTGTGGATCCTCTCCTGGCCCCTTCTGGCTCCGGAGTCTTCTGGGGTGAAAACACCAATGGGCTCTTTTCTGGCATTTTCCCGAAAGTTGATTTTTCTGCACAAAAACAAGACAATAAGGTAATTCTGCTAAAAACAGCGTTAGTCCATGTTAGTTGTATCCAAAACACACAAGTTTAGAGGAAAACAATAAGAAAAGTGTTCGGAAAAGGAGATACGTTTTCGACGTATCAGACCCCTCCTTTGGATATTAGTGACGATGCTATCGCTTCAACTGAACTTGAGAGGTGCTTATGGTTTAGCATCATCATATGCCAAATCCTTTATTTCCATTGAACATAATGCTTGTTGTTATTGATTCATATAACAATTGATGTAGAGAAAAATAGGCAAAATCCAAGCGCTTGGCTCGTTTTAATGTTGAATTAAGCAGGCCAGTAGAAATTATCTATGATCTTGCAAAAGCAGACAACCAGAAACAATCCCCTTCATTATGTAAAGCTCCAGCAAAATCAAATAAACAAGCCAAGGGGATGCCAATACCAATGAAGAATTAATTCTTTGGTGGTGGTGAGTCCTTTTCATCATCAGACTTCCAAGGTAAAGGTTCTCCATGAACAAATGATGTCTTGGTCTCCAATATCCTAAAACTAGCAGCAGAGCTTATACGTTTGAACCTGTTCTCATACTTATTTTCTGATTCTGCACATCGTATAGTTGTGCTTGCAATTTGTTGGTGGTGTCGTGAATGATAAGATCTCCTCCCAAAGCTTTAAAGTCTCCTCTTCGTGCTCAGCGATTAGTTCTGTCTTTATCATGTGGATGATGTCAACTTCACGCTCCGCCATCTTCTTGTACCTAAAGACTTCTTGCTCGTGCTCTTCCATCCTAGCTTCCATACTTCCTTCTCCTTTAGGGCCCCGAACATCTTCTATGTGCACCACCCCATCCTTGAGCAGCAACTCTTTGGGATGCATCTTAAACTCGTTCATGTACGGGTTGACGACGTTCGCAAAGGAACTGTCTATGGGAGGTCCCGAGGAGGACATCGTGGCTCTAGATCTGAAGATGTAACATGGTAGAAACATATCAAAACAGAAATACGACTGGAAAATGATATACGGATCTCGGGGGGGGGGGGGGGGGGTTAAATAACAAACATACACACAAAAGGAAAGTCCAAGTCGAAAACGAGTCAGAGATGGGCTCCGGGGCGCCCACACCATAGCCAGGCGCGCCCACATGGGAATTTTTTCATCGCGAGGACACATGGGAATTTTGTCAAGTGCTTTCGCTTTGTTACGGTTGATTAATATCCATTGGTTCGTGAAGTGTTGTGTGGTGAACCTATGCTAATGCACCGCCCAACTAGGACTAATACGTACTTGTGATTATACCCCTCGTAAGCATCGGCAAATACAAGAAAGTAATTAAGATAAAACTAACCACAACCTTAAACTACGGGATTCTACGCTCCCTCGTGCATTGGTTTCCTAATAGGGGTTTAGGTTTCTGTCACTCCGGAAACCCTACAATTAGTATCCAAATAAACAATGCATTCTCCTAGGCCCATAAAGGTGAAGTTTCATGTAGTCGACGTTCACATGACACCACTAGAAGAATAGCACCACAACTTAAATACCAAACCATGAGATATTACTTCAATATAACTTCACTACTAACATCATGACTTCTCCCATGTCCTCAAGAACTAAACGAACTACTCAAAAGACAACATATGGATCATAATCAGAGGTGATATAATGGATAATAACAATCTGGTCATAAGGTGCTAACACCGATGAATCTCACAAGCATCAACTACTAACAAGTAATCCACACTGAAGAGAGATCTAATGTAGAACAACGATAGAGGACCCTAATTTTTATAGCGGGATGATGGTGGATGATGAGGCAAATGGTGCTGGTGGTGATGATGATAATGATGATGACGATCTCGATGATGCCCGGAGCGATGACGGTGGCAATGGCGATGATTTCCCCTCTCCGGAGAGGAATTTCCCGGCAGATTTCTCCCTGCCAGAGAGCGTTTCTCTCTAGGGTGTTTTCGCCCCGAGGCGGCGGCGGAATAATTCTTCGATGATGGTCTGGGGCTTAGGGTTCCCTCGGGGTCAAGTACGCGAAAGACCTCGACCAGTGGTGGGCCAGGGTAGCCACACCACCTGGCGCGACCAGAGGGGGGTGCGCCACCTCATGGTGTGGGCCCCTGGTGGCCCCATCTTGCCCCTTCTGTTGGAGTCCTCCTCTGAACTTCTAAGACACCTCTGGTGTCCCCCTTTTTCTTCTGATCTTCTGAAATATGGTATCTCGATGGTGCTTTTTTCCATCAGATTTCTGGTCTCGGTGTTTATTCTCCAAAAATTATGAAACATGCAAAATGAGATAAAATAACTAAGTAATGCATCATAACATGAAATATATCGATGAATAATAGAAAATAAAAATATAAAACGGTGATGCAGAATTGACGTATCAAGGTCACACCATCAGCACGTTTTGTAGGTATATCTTTTACCCATGTAGTGACATATTACCAATCAACAAGAATGTGAGTGTAACCATTCTAAAGAGGAAACGGACCCATAAAGTCAAATCCCCAACAATCAAAAGGTTCAATAACATGAGAATAACTCGTAGGCATTGATACGTCTCCAACGTATCTATAATTTCTGATGTTCCTTGATGATATACCAATTGCTACATGTTTTCTCCCTTCTTGATGTAAATTTATCGATTTTCCAGACTAACCTATTGAAAAGATGCCACAGAGCCAGATCACAGATTTCTGCTGTTTTTAGTTTTAGAAAAGTAGTTCTGGAAATATTCTCGGAATTGGAAAATTCGAATCCCGGAAGTCTTAGAATTCCCGAAGGTTCCACGGAGCCTGAAGAGACCCGGAGGGGTCTTCAGAGGGCCCACACCATAGGGCAGCGCGCCCCTTCCTTGGCCGCGCCGGGGGGTGGTGTGGGGCCCCCAGGGCTCCACCGCCTTTGCCCTTTCGCCTATTTATACTCCTCCGAGGGAAAACCCTAAGAGAGTTGACCTTTTCCAAAAAATATGTCCGTAGCTCCGCCGCCGCCACCGACAAGTTTCCGAGGACATCTCTGCTCTGACACCTGCCGGGACGGGGAAGTGCCCCCGGAAGCCATCTCCATCGACTCACCGCCATGTCCATCGTCGTTGCTGTCTCCTATGATGAGGAGGGAGTAGTTCTTCCCCGAGGCCGAGGGCTCTATCGGTAGCTATGTGGTTTATCTCTCTCTCCCATGGTGTGATTTATATGTGATCGTGAGCTTTGTAATCTAGTTGAATTCGTAGATATTATTCTTGATCTATTATGCTACGCAAGTGGTTTTTGTTATGAGATCTCCGTAAACACTTTGATCACGTTGTAAAGGTGACAGTGTGTGCACCGTGTGGTTTAGCATTATATTTATATTTTGTGTTGGATAACCCTATGAAATTGTGGTGTTTGCGTGGAACCATCTGGGTCCCATGTTGATAGCATGGGGGTTACTTAGTTGGGAAAGTGCTTACTCCGAGGAGTGCTGTTAAAGCCCTACGCATGGATTGGTGTTGTTATTCGAACGGAGAGTGGTTTGGAGTAGCATAGTGAAGAGATGGTATTTATTAATTCAATTATGTTTTCATTGTTGAGAGTGTCCACTAGTGAAACTAGGATCCCTAGGCCTTGTTTCCAAGCATTGAAACACCGTTTTCCGCCTGTTCTGCTACATGTTTGCTTGCTGCAATATTTATTTCATATTGCTATTATTACTTATAACCATCCATATTACTCGCATTTCACTATCTCTTCTCCGAACTAGTGCACCTATATACCCGACAAGTATATTGGGTGTGTTGGGGACACAAGAGACTTATTTATCTTTATTGCAGGGTTGCTTGAGAGGGATATCTTTGACCTCTACCTCCCTGAGTTCGATAAACCTTGGGTGACCCACTTAAGGGAAACTTGCTTATATTCTACAAAAGTCTGCACTTGGAGGCCCAACACTGTCTTCAAGAATAGAAGCGAGCGTAGACATCAAGCATTTCATTACATCTAGAAGTATTACCAACTCTTTGGAATTCATCACAAGATAAAATATATTTACGTGCATCTTTAAAGAGAGTAGGCCAATAGAAACCTTATTATAGAACCTTCTGTGCGGTTCTATCTCCAGCGTGATGTCCTCCATAAGAACTACCATGGAATTTTTTTAATATTTCACGTTGTTCATGGGTCTGGAACACATCTTCTTTATTGAGCTGTAAATGTTGGAGGCTACTTGGAACAATAAAGTTAGCGTAATCAACATACCATGGACTATCCTGGGAGTTTACTTTTAGTGAAGCCAACTGTTCATTTGGAAAACTATCATTAATAGGAATAGGGTCATAGGCAATGTTCTACAATCTAGACAAGTTATCAGCAACAGGATTTTCAGCACCCTTCCTATCCACAATATGCAAATCAAACTCTTGTAAAAGCCGCACCCATCTAATAAGCCTAGCTTAACATCTTTCTTTTCCATAACACTAGTAGGAAAAGCCTTATAGCCACCAGCTTAGCGCTGGCGAACACGTTTTAGGCTTTGCCAGCTAGTACCGCTGGCGAACGCCATTTCCTGTTCGCCAGCGCTATAGCTACTACCGCTGGCGAACATGCTAGATGGTTCGCCAGTGATGTGGGTGGGACCCCCCTGCGCGCGCACCCGCCCCTCCGTGAAACTACGATGGCGAACAGCCCCGTGGTTCGCCATCGCTAGTTTCCTACCGCTGGCGAACAGCTGCGCCTGTTCGCCAGCGCTACATGTGGGCCCAGGGTGCATGTTAGCGCTGGCGAACAGGCCCAGCTGTTCGCCAGCGGTAACCTGGGTAGATAGGCCATAAATGGTCCACCCCCACACTTTCCCCTCTCCACTCTCCCTTCTCCACCTTGTCCCCTCCTCTCTTTCTCTCTAGCTCGAATTTATGCCAATTTCCCCACCCTTGTACTCTCTTTTGAACCAACTAAAATTATTTTAGTTTGGTATATATATGTTTATCTCCTCCTAACACCATTTCTACCCAAAGTTTTCCCTTCCTAGGCATCTAGATCTAGAATTACCCCCTCTCTCCAAAGCTCCAAAATTCTCCGGATATCATCGTGTAGCCATCTATTCATTTGAGGTGGGATGAATGCTAATATAATTAAATGAGTTTGTATATGAATTTTGTCCGGATACACGCGATATGCAATATGTGTGAAATTTCACCGGATTCAAATATGGTCGTGATGGAGACGTTAAATGTGTGCAATTTGTTGTGGAATGAAATTGAGTAGCCAACTATCGCCGGAATTTTGATTCATTTCCGTCTCGGCATAGTTTGGCACTCCCTAATAACCTCCTATTTGTAGGAAGGTCATGCCGAATTGTTTCGTGAATACGACATGAAGTGAAATTTTGGATATGAAAATGAGTTGCCACTTTTCCGGAATGTTGATTCATTTCCGTCTCGGCAAAGTTTGGCACTCCTCTAACCTCCAATTTGTAGAAAGGTCATGCCGATTTTTTCGTGAATATCGATACATATATATTATGTTTGGTTCTAATATTAATTATATTGACGCGCTCTCGTGCATGCGACAAATAATGGTGGTCGTTAAGAGTGAATGCGTCGTGAATAGTTATTTAAGACACGCGACAGAAGACATGTTACAAAATGGCCGCAAGGAGATACGATGTCCATGTGGAAAGTGCAAACTAGGGGGCTTGCTCAATCCCTTTACTGGAGACTTGCTCAGTCACCTCCCGGGTATGGTTTCATGGATGGGTATAACAGTCAGTGGGTAAGTGATGATGAATATGATGAAGTCCATGGGGCGGGGGTTGTAGGAAATGATGTGCAACTGAGAATAACAACGATCGACAAGAACTACAACAGACCAAGATCAGCCTCATGACCCCGCACATGATCATGGAGAAGATGTTGAATAAGACGTGGAAGAAGACGAGGACATAGGACACCCTCAACGGAAGTTGTGCGTGATCCTCATATGAAAGAACTGCTTTTGAGAAAGACGACTAACTCGAGATCTGCTGCTAGAGAGCAATCAAAGCTGGCGCAACTAGAGATAGACTCGAAGACACCGTTGTATGCAGGCTGCGGTCCGAGAGTCCCGCCTGAGAGTGGCGCTCGATGTTCTGGAGATGAAGGCGAGATACAAATGGAGCGACATAAGCGTCGATGCAAGCCTGCAATACTGGCATGATGTCCTTCCAGAGGGCAACACCTGTCCTAAAAGTTGCGACGAGGCCAAGAAAGTCGTGTGCCCCTTTGATTTACCTCACAAAAAATACCATGTGTGCATCAACGATTGCTACATTTATCGAAAGAGGACGCGAACAAAACCATTTTCCAGTTTGCAACGCCGCTCGATACAAGAAAGGGAAGAAGAAAGCTCCTCGAAAAGTTGTGTGGTACTTCCCCCCATTCCCCGTCTGCAACGGTATTTCGCGGACCGCAAGGAAGCAGAGCTCATGCGCTGGCACGCGAAAAGGAGGAATAAAGTTTTGAAAGATCCAAATTGGAGTGAAAAAAAATCTGACACATCCTTCAGATGCAAGTCAATGGAAAGCAATTGACTGTGAATATGCAACGTTCGGGGCGGAGGCAAGGAACATCAAGTTGGGTGTGAGCACCGACGGACTCAATCCGTTTGGCAACCAGAGCAGCACCCATAGAACCTGGCCCATGTTTGTATGGATGTACAACATCCCCCTGGTGTGCATGAAGAGGAAGTGTATTCACATGAGTATGCTAATTCAAGGGCCAAAATAACCAGGCAACGATATCAATCTATACCTGAAGCTGCTTAAAGATGAGCTAGACACGCTATGGGCCGAGGAAGGGGTGAACACATGGGACGCCTTCGTTGAACAATATTTCCCAATGAGAGTTGTCTTACACTGTACGGTTCACGACCTACTCGGCTACGCATATGTGGCGGGCCAGGTGTGCCACGGACATAACGGTTGCGTGAGGTGCATGGATGACCCCACGTTTATGCAACTTCCGAAAGATCCTGGGTCTTCAAAGTTTTCGTTGGCCATCGAAGGTGGATACCCAACAAAGACCCGTGGAGAAGGCGAGGAGACCTTTTTAACGGTCAAGATGAGCTCCACCTCCAAAGAGGTGCGGCGAAGAAATCTACAAGTTGCTGAATGATTGGAAGGAACACCCAGAGCCGGGAAAGAAGCAAAAGGCACCAAAATCGCTTCTGGATGTATGGAAGACGAGGTCGGTGTTTTGGGACTTGCCATACTGGCCTATTCTCGATACGCCTCACTGCCTTGATCTGATGCATATCACGAAGAATGTGTTTGAAAGTTTGTTTGGCACGCTCAACATGCCGGAGAGGACCAAAGACGGGTGAAATCAAGAAAGACCTGAATATTTTGGTATTAGGGTAGATCTTCAGGGGGACGCCCGGATGATGACGACGGATATCAATCATGTGATGAGGAGACGGAGGGTCGCAAGGCCAAAAGGGTTAAGAGGAATGACTATTACTGCCCCCTCCTGCTTCACTCTTAGTCCGGACGAGATCACAAAATTGATGATGTGCCTTCTCGGAGTCAAAGTCCCTAGCGGTTACTCATGGCTAATAAGCAGATTCCTCAACGCGCAGAAACAAAAGTTTAGCGGGATGAAGTCTCATGACTGTTACGTGATGATGACGCAGATACTTCCGGTTGCGATCACGGAATAATGGACAAGAAAGTCGGGAAACCCTGTTTGGCCTCTGTAACTTCTTCGACGTGATATCTCGAAAGTCGATCACGGGGAAGCAGATCTCAAGGCTGCAGGAAGAGATTGTCGTGATACTATGCGAGCTTGAGATGTACTTTCCACCATCATTCTTTGACATATGTGTTCATCTGTTGGTCCATATCGTGGACGATATCATCCATCTCGGGCCGTTGTTCCTGCATAACATGATGTCGTTTGAAAGGATGAATGGGGTCATCAAAGGATTTGTTCGCAACAGACCCCGTCCGGATGGAAGCCTCGTTCAGGGCTTTCTCACCGAAGAGTGCATCTCTTTATGCACGAATCATATTGACGTGGAGGACCCTGTTGGTCTGCCCAGAAACAAGCACATTGGCAAGCTCGATGGAGTAGGTCACAAAAATGGACGTAGAGAAGTGCATGTGGATCAGGCTTGTCGACGCACCGACTTTAACAAGGCAAACTTAGTAGCTCTCCAACACATTGACATGGTCGATACTTGGGTGCAAAAACACAAGAGCTCGATTATGAAAAAGTACAGTGAACAAGGCAAGCAGAGGACCGAAGGAGAAATAATCGGAGAGCATAACTCCACTTTCTTGCGTTGGTTTAAAGATGTGGTCGTCGCTAATCCATCGCCAAGGGATACTACGGAAGGATCGAGGAGTATCGGAGCTTAACTACTCTGGAGAGAAGGTGCCTATGTTCCGCCTCAGATGGGCTAGGATGTCGACCGTCAGAAAAGAAGACCAATACTTTACAACCATGGTTATTCCCGAAGCCGGAACCTCATCAAGCGCGAATGTTACAGCACAAAATGAGCCATGGGTATTGGCTAAGCATGTGTCCCAATGCTTATTCATAACAGACCCCGCAAGGCCTAGCCGTGTTGTCGTGAGGAGAGGGAAAAGAAATATCATCGGAATGGATGGAGTCGTTGATAAGGACGAGTTCGACATGTTCGGCGACCCAAATATTGACGATGATCAAGAAGATGATGATGATAGTCATGCAACATACACAACAAGAAGAAGCAGAACAACGCTACCTAGACATGGTCTTCCATTCAGAAGAAGAAGTCATAATGTGGGGTTAAATTATGCAACTGCGACCAAAAAAGGCAAAAATATCAAACACTGAGAAACTATGTATATATCTGTCTGCCAATTATATGCGACGAAACTATGTATATGCATGGATCAACTGGTCTGATGTACCTTGTTCTGTATTTCAAATGTGTGGACTTATATTATTTGAAACATAAAGGAAACAAATAGAAAACATGAAGGAAACAACGGAAAACAATAGAACACATAAAGAAAAACTATAGAAAACATAAAGAGAACAAGAGAAAACATAAAGGAAACAAGTAGAAAAATGAAGGAAAATAATGGAAAACAACTAAAACCAAAATAATGAAAAAAGAAAACAAGAAGGAAATATTGGAAAACAAAATAAAACATGAAGGAAAACAATTGAAAACAATAGAACACATGAAGGAAACAATAGAAAACATAAAGAGAACAAGAGAAAACATAAAGGAAACAAATAGAAAACATAAAGGAAAATAATGGAAAACAACTAAAAACCAAAATAATGAAAAGAGAAAACAAGAAAGAAAATATTGGAAAACAAAATAAAACATGAAGGAAAACAATAAAAACATGAAGAAAATATTGGAAAACATATCTCCTAACCATAGAAAACAAAAATAAAACAAGAGAAAACATGAAGGAAATATTAGAAAACATAAAGGAAAACAAAATTTAACAATAAAAACAAAAAAAAAACAAGAGAAAACATGAAGGAAATAATGGAAAACAAAATATAACAATAATAAACAAAAATAAATCAATTCAAAGAAATAAAGAAAAAAACAGTAATGTTTCTCAAAGAAAAACTAATAAAAATAATACGGTAAATAAATTCAAAGAAAAATAAAGAAATAAATAACGTAGCACTGGCGAACATAGCTGCTGGTTCGCCAGCGCTATGTTATCGCTGGCGAGCATAGCGCTGGCGAACCAGCCGCTATGTTCGCCAGCGGTGTGGTAGGGCCCCTCTCACAGCGGAAGCATACCGCTGGCGAACCAGCCAAGATGTTTGCCAGCGGTATGGTATCCCCCTCTCACTTATGCGTGGGCCCCCGCCTCCTCCCTACAGAGACACATATGGGCGATCTGGGACTTAGCCGTTTTCGCAACCCGTCGACGCGAGTGCGCACCCCGGCCATCTCCACTGTCTCCGGCGACTCCTGGCGACCACCGCGCGCAACCTAGAGCCCTCCGCTCCTCCACCTCCCTAGCCCCCTCCACTCCTCCATCGCCCTCCCCCTCTCTCTGCATGCGCCGCCCCTCCACGGCCACCTGCACGACGCGCCGCCCCTCCACGGCTGGCGGCCATCGACGCTACGCACCGGTCGGCCTCCATCTCCCCTACGTCTCCCTCCTCTTCCCCTGCGGCTGCCGCACTGGCTCCTAGAGCGGCGCCGCCCCTACTGCCCTGCTGCTGCCCTCTCTTTTGCCTTGCACATCAGGTGTTTGACGTTGTTCTGAAAGAACAACAAGTTTTTTTTGTTCTGTTTTTGGTGAATCTTTGTGATAAGATGTTCTCTTAGCTTGTGTTTCTAAATTAGGTGCTAGTTCACTTCAATTTCCTTCTTAAGTTTTAACAGTAGTATTTCTTTCTTTTGCGTATAGTGTTTTAATAGTTGTCGTTTCAAGAAAACTACGGTAGCATGGAATTTAAAAACCAGAGTAGTTTAATTAGTTGATCTTAGTTTTAAACTAAATAAGAATTGACCAATACTCTTTGACCTTTGTGGGCTATTTTAGTAACCACACCCATTGTATTTGTCTCTGTTTATTCACTAATTTAGATGATATCTGCTCCCGTTGCAATCTCATGTATTTATTTTGGCATGCTACATGTTCGATGGGTAGCTACATTCGTTCATAAAATCTGCATGCTCGTGATGTTGTTTCAGTTTCAATTATGTGCATAGGGTCTGCAGATTAACACATCATGTTGTATATCCCCCTTGCATGTTTTTTCAGTTTGAGAGCTTATTCAGGGGGCCTTCTATTTGCATGCTGTTAGTAAAGAGGAAAAATTCAATGATATATAGCTTTGTTTGTTTATCCTTCTAGCAAAATCATAGGCTTCCTTGGAAGAATCAAAATAATACAACATGTTGGTGATGGTTGGCCTTATTAGGGGGCCTTCTATTGTACAGAAAACTAAAAATGAAAGTCATCTTTGGCATTATCTTGAATTTATGATGCATTTTGATTTCTGTTTTTGGTGGTTGGTGATGGTTGGTGTCATGGATGTGGTGTGGATTGATGGTGGTGATGGATGGTGGTGATGGATATGGCGTGGTGATATGGATGGTGGAGATGGTGTGTGGTCGTGTGGATATGTGCCCACCTTCGTGTGGATGACGATGATAATATGAGGGGCGGGATTATATGAGGGGTGGGATTTTATGTGCAGGTACCCCACATGAGGCCCTATTTGCCGTCAATTTTGGCATGATCTTTGCTAAAAATATCACATCTTAGAGTGTCCGAGAAATTGGACTCATATGGGGTATACATCGTCTAAATTGCAGAATTTGTTGAACTAATTTTGGGTTTTCTCTCCTTAATTAGATATGCTCACATTGACGAGGCGGGTGGTTTTGGGACCGGACGCGGGACGATGATGCGTGGCTTTCTATGCTTAGCGCGGAGGAGGACCCGTAGATCTGCAACCGGAGCTAGAGACGCAGGGCGACGATGCAGGCGACGAGATGGACGAAACCATTCATCAGGAGCTAGAGCCGCGCACCGATACATCGGGCGGAGAAGGTCAAACCGGTAGTGGCACCGGGGATACCGCCTCCGGTAGCGAGGCGTCGCGTAAGCGCAAAGAAAGACGGCACAACATGCTCGCCACCATCCGGCAAGAGTTCACGGAAGTGGACCCCAACAGCGGTGCTCCCATCGAGCCGGAGAGTTACTCTAAGGGGTATGGAAACTAGATAAGCTGCATAGCTCGAGACTTTGGCAACGTTAATACGGGCCAGCTCAGAGATAAAGAAAACAAGGCTATGGCCACCCTGCTGATTGAGAAGCTGCACACGAGGTACAAGTTTCTAGATCCTTACGACAACCAGGACCTGAAGAAGAATCTGGTCAACTCGTTAGCACTGGGAAAGTTCACCAAGGCGTTCACGATTTGGAGATCCAGTTTGCGGGAGATGATTGCGAAGGGTAAGGGTTCGATGAGATCCATAAGATGTGGCCCTCCATTTCCGAGGAAGACTTGGCCCAATTCAAGCTCGACAAACTCAAACCGGAAAGGGTGGCACTGAGTAAATGGGGAAAAGACCAGCGAAAAAAGAACATTGGCCCTCACAATCTCGGAAGCCGGGTTACCTTGGGAAGCAGAAAGTCTGGGCTAAGGAGGATGCGCAGAGAGAAGGGCCAAACCTGTTTGACAAGATCACCGACCCGCAGTGAGAAATTTTGTCAGGGCCCATTATAGGGAAGATCCCAAAAAGCCCGGCGATCTTGTGTTGAACGAGAAGGTCAAAATGATTGAGAATAAATATCTCGAGGAAGAAGAAAAAGAACGTCTATCTCACTCTGACGGGGGGTCCTCGACGACGATGAACAAGGACCCGTATGACACCCTTTTATTAGGGCGCTTAACGCGATGAACGGAGTGCCCCTTGACAAGAAGCCGCATCGTGGCCATCTGCATGGCCTCGGAAAGGGTCATCGGCATGCGCACTACTACCCAGACACCAAGGAGAAGAGAAAGGAGCGGAACAAGGCCCCGGAGAAGACGGTCGACGAGCTTGTGAACGAGAGACTCAACGCGCTCCTCCCTACCACTTGTGCGTCCGTCGCTCAGTCCTTAGAGCCGTGGATGGCAGGTGGAGGACATGGGCCGCTCCCCGAGATCAACATAGCCCAAATGGTGTCGCCTGCTGCACAGAACGTGGCCCCCGTCGTGGCGCCTGCTGCGCAGAACGTGGCCCCGTCGTGGCGCCTGCTGCGCAGAACATGGCCCCGTGGCGCCTGCTGCCAGAACGAGGCGGCCCCCAACCCTGAGCCGCAAGGTCGCAAAGATCCGTCCCGTCCCGCCACGTCTCTTCAACGCCCGCCGACACTTAGTGGTCCATCGCCCTTGTCCGAGCTCAATGCCCTCACGGTAATTCAACGTCCACTACTTAATTATATATTATGACTTGATTCGTGACGCCTCAGTCTCTAACGACGATCGCGCGACGTTTCGCAGGACGACGAGACGGGATGCACATTGATCCTTCGTGTGAACGGCGAGTTAAAGGACGTGGCCAAAGGAAAAATCATAACACCTCTCAACCGCGTGTCCCACGGTTCGTATGCCCGAAGACGTGCTAAGGATTACATTAAGTCGGGTGCTCCCTGGTGGAGGTGCTCTCGATCCTCCGAACCAACCCCCCGCAGCCGACAGCGAGTTAAACCTGGAGCAGTGCTTGGTTTGGCCATTGACATGGCCAAAATCACCAATTCATTTGGAAACTACTCCTGTCAACACTCCAACACCGGTCCAGGGTCGGGGTACCCAGCCAACACAATGATTTCTCACCTGCAAAGTCCGTGCAACATGACGGCGACGATGCTGAAGATGAGAACCCCAATGACTACCTCGTCGACGATCCTTACGAGGGGGCCGGCCTGGATGATCTTGATGAACTTCTCTTGCCAGCGGAGGAAGCGGATAAATATCGATGCACAAAGCATTTTTCTCTTCTCAAGAACCGGCAGTCCCCGAGCAAGAAGTCATCAGCCAGGACGCCCTCAAAGAGGCGGTAGCGGATGTATTTCATCAGAATCAGCCTAAAAGACGGTACGGAAAAGAACTAATAAGAGTTCTGCCGTTGCATCGATGAGCCAACCGGTGGAGGGGACCAAATCTAAGCCGCAGACAGGACGGGTATTGGACAGGATACCCATACACGACTGGCATCAGATCCATGAGTTGGGCAAACCGATGCTTCCGCCGAGGTTGGCCTCCTTGCTGACAGGTGATATGCTTAGCGTCCATGACGGTGTTCTATATATGGAGACGACGCTTCTCAAAGAGAAAATCCAACGCTGCCGGTTTTGGTCGCAAAGGTGCCATCTACGGCGGGATTTGTCACTGAAGGCAACGCAAACAAGATCATCGTGAGATTTGACGACATTTTTCGGATGTTCCACATGAAATCCCTCCACTCGTCAATCGTCCATCTGTATACGCTCAGTTTGGCGCTTCAACTATCCATACAGAATGTCAAAAATATCGGGCTAGCAGACCCCTACTACATGCACGACATGTACTTGAACAACCCCAAGGGTAGGGCAAAAGCGACAAAGTACCTCGAACAAGTGTTGCTCACTAATTATACACACAAGAGGATCACCCTCGTGCCTTACTTTCCCGAGTAAGTTATATTTCCCACCTATACATAAGTTTGCGCATATACAATTTTTGAGGATTATATATATGGACTCCTGTTTTGCGCAGAAACAAATACGGCACCCTCATCATGCTCTACCCGAGAGACGCGCACGTAGTATATCTCGACTCCGGGAGTACGATAAAGGAGAAGAACTACTCCCTCATCAAGTCTGTTCTCAATGATGCTATGGACGGCTACATCAGGGCGGAAGGATACTGCGACAGAATGAAACAAATTCAAGGCAAATATGTGTTCAGACACAAAACACACTTTCCCTGCCCCAAGCAGGCGCCAGGCGGCCATATGGAGGCATGGTACCTCATCCAACACATGAGATCGTGAAGGACCAACACAGTCTACAGTACATGTCTGCTGTAGACAAATGGTCTCGGAGCATCGTCGAATGGTCTGATGCTGAATTCAGACAAAACTTTGGTCGCCTCGCAAAATCTGCTCCATCATCTATAGGGATGTAGTAACTAAAGACTCGGTCTTCCACTGGAACTCCCCACCATCTAACGATGAGTAGCGCCGATGTGTACTAGAGCAGGCTGACGAGAGACCATTCAACTCGTTAGAAGGTGTTGTTCCGTTCCCTCCAGTGAAGAAACAGAAGATCACAACAACAACGAAGAAGAAATGATCGACGGTATGTATTCGGTTCGGTACGAATTGCTCCTAATAAGAACTTGTAATTTCCTTTGCCGGTCTAATGCTTTTATCTTGGTCTACAGAGAGATGAAGAAGTGGACGGCGTGCTGGCCCTAGCGAAAGATCGCAAGCGGAGGCGGACCGCATATATATATGTCTTGTTTGCAATTGATATCTATATCGCGCGTTGTATGGATGTCATACTTTTTTAATCGTTAACTAACTAGATGGCTATATTTTTGGTTCGAAATCTTCCGACATAAACGTGTTATTGAGATCAATGTGTATTCATATTTATGAGAAGGATGTTAGTTCGCTATCGATGTGTTAATTTCGTTATCGATGGATCTCGGTTTGTATTGCATATACATACATGCATATGTATCTAAGAGTGATTTATATGTGTGAACTTTATAAATTACATAAATTAAATGTATTTGCACCTGTATAGTATAATACCAAGAAATATACAAACTGTTATATGAAAAAAATAAATAAATACAAACCTAGGAGACTTACCGCTGGCGAACCGCTGGCGAACCATACCGCTGGCGAACGCGCGCTGTACCGCTGGCGAACATAGCGCTGGCGAACAGGGACGTGTTCGCCAGCGTTAACATATGCTACCGCTGGCGAAGCGCTGTTCGCCAGCGGTAAACCGCTACCACTGGCGAGTTAGCGCTCGCGAACAGCCCTTCGCCAGCGGTAGCCCAGTTTGGTTCGTCACTGGTAGGCTTTTCCCTATTGTGTAAGTTATCTAATAGCAGCATGATCATTATGAATAGTAACTTTCGAATCAACAATATAAGGTCTAAACTTATCACAAGTAAAGACACAGCTAAGAATTCTTTTTAAGTGGTAGCACAATTCTTTTGAGCAACATCAAGAGTCTTACTAGCATAATGAATAACATTCAATTTCTTATCTACTCGCTATCCAAGAACACACATACAACAAAATCACTAACATCGCACATAATTTTAAAAGGTAAATTCCAACCAGGTGGTTGAACAATAGGAGCAGTGGTTAAAGCCTTCTTTAAAGTTTAAAAGCTTCCGTACAATCACCATAAAAAACAAAAGGTACGTCTTTTCGAATAAGATTAGTAAGAGGCTTTGATATTTTAGAGAAATCTTTAATAAACCTCCTATAGAAACCAGCATGACCAAGAACACTACAAATACCCTTAACATCCCTAGGACAGGGCATTTTCTCTATTGCTTCAATTTAGCCCTCTCCACTTCAATACCTCTTTCAGAAATTTTATGTCCAAGAACAATTCCTTCATAACCATGAAGTGGAATTTCTCCCAATTAAGAACAAGATTAGTTTTTTCACATCTCTGTAAAACTTTATCAAGATTGTGCAAACAGTTATCAAAAGAAGTTCCATAAGCGGAGAAATCGTCCATGAATACTTCCACAATTTCTTCACAAAAACCATGAAAAATAGCAGACATGCATCTTTGAAACGTAGCAGGAGCATTACACAAACCAAAAGGCATATGTCTATAAGAATTAGTACCATAAGGATAAGTAAAGGTTTTTTTCTCTTGATCTTGCTTCCTAACAGCAATCTGAGAAAACACAGAATAACCATCAAGAAAACAAAAATGAGTTTTCTTAGACAACCTCTAGCATTTGATCAATAAAAGGCAAAGGATAATGATCTTTCTTAATAACTTTGTTAACTTTCCTAAAATCAATGCACATTCTATACCCAACTACTACTCTTTGAAGAATAAGCTCATTATTTTCTTTAGGCACAACAGTCATTCCTCCCTTCTTAGGGACACAATGCACATGGCTCACCCATCTACTATCAGCAATAGGAAAAATAATACCAGCATCAAGGAGCTTTAATACCTCATTTCTTACCACTTCCTTCATTTTAGGAATTAAACGGAATTGATGTTCAACTACTGGCTTTGCATCTGGTTCAATATTAATAACATGCTGACATATAGAGGGAGAAATCCCATTCAATCATTAAGAGTATATCCAATAGCTCCACGGTGTTTCTTCAATATTCCCAATAATCTTTCCTCTTCTTCGCCTGAAAGTTTAGAACTAATAATAACAGGATATATTTTCTTATAATCAATATAAGCATATTTAAGATCATCGTGCAAGGGTTTTAAATCAAAGACATGATCCTCCTTGGGTGGTAATGTGGTACCCAAGTCCTCCGCTGGTAAATTATGTTTCAGAATCACCGGTTGAAGAAGAAGAATATTGTCAGTCTCATTTCTCTCTTCCATAAAAATCCCACTTTCTGGTCCTGCATATATTGCTGCAAAGCATTGTTAGGAGCAAGTGAAATATAGGCAAGTTGTTCAACTCTAAAATTTTCATTAGGCAATTCAGATTCATAAGGAGCTCTAGCAAATTTGGAGAAATTAAACTCATACGATTTTCCATCAAATTTAGTCGAAATTTTATCCTTCCTTCAATCTATAATAGCACCTCAAGTGTTCAAGAAATGTCTACCAAAAATAATAGGACAAGTTTTACTAGCAGCCTTACCCACACTAGAAAATTAGCAGGATATTTAGTTTTACCACATAAAACTTCCACATCTCTAACAATACCAATCGGAAAGACAATTACTCTATTAGCAAGATGAATAACCACATCAATATCTTCAAGTTCACAATAACCAATTTCATGCATAATTTCTTTATAAAGCTCATAAGGAATATCACTAGAACTTGCACAAAATCACACAAACCATACTAGCAATGATCACCAATCTTAACAGAAAGCACGGGAACACTAGTTTTCTTAGGTCTATTTGGATGGAGACGATATTAGAAGCATCCTCACAAAATACAATATGTTCATCCTCTACATTTCCACAAACAAGGTCTTTCACTATTGTTACAACAGGTTCAACAGTTATTTGTTCATCAGGTTCAATAGATGTCTTTATACTTTTGTTAACCACACTAGCTACAATAGAGTGTTCTTTTACCTTAGCAAGGTAAGGCATTTTCAATATAAGGCCCAGTCACAACAGGATTAACAACATGCACTTCTATATTTCTAGCAGGAACAATATCTTTATAAGGTGCATGATATTTGTGATACTCCTTTTTAGGAATATCAAGATAGGTGGCAAAGGCTTTAAGAAAGTTTGCAAAAATTTGAGAATCAAGACGACAAACAACACTAACATTATAGAAATCATCGGTTCCCATAAAAGATTTAATGCATTCATAATCGTAATTGATACCTCACTTTCTACCTTTGTCATTCTCCCATCCTTCAGTATTTTTTCGAATATGATAAAAAAAGGTCCCATTTAGCTTATTCCTTCATATGTGTGAATGATCCAGAACAAGAAGCATCCAATAAATCCTTATCATGAAGAGAAAGCCTTGCATTAAAATTATTGATAACAATATTACTCGGGAGCTCATGAACGATACATTTAAGAATTAATAACTTCATTCTCCCCCAAGATTGGGCAATACTCTCTCCATCATGAGGCCATAAATTATATATTTGATTCCGGTCTTTATGAATCTCACTGGGAGGATAGAATTTAGAATAAAGCAAGGTACCATTTCCTCCCATCCAATAGATTCACCATTCTTCAGTAATTTAAACCATTTAGCAGCTCTACCTTTTAGTGACAAACAGAATAATTTCCTTTTAACTTGATCCATTGTAATACCTTCATACCTGAATAACTCGCATAATTAATGTATATAGATCAAATGATCACTGGGATGGACAGTTCCATCTCCATAATAGCAGTTATCCATAACACGTCCAACAATTTTCATAGGTATTTTATAAGGATCTAATTCAGCAGATATCATGTCACCAACTACCCTAGCAGTAAAGGTAGAAGTACCCCTAAACAGAGAACCAAAAGAATTCTCCATAACGAAATAAAGCAGCAGACAGAAATAAAAACATCACTCATAGTAAAAGTTTCTCTTACCAATAGAGCTTCACTCCCCGGCAACGGCGCCAGAAAATAGTCTTGATGATCCACTATTATAGGAGGTGTATTTCAGTACATTTGATAAATAAGAGTGTCGAACCCAATGAGGAGCACAAGGTGTTACAAGAAGGTTGGATAGAGAATTCACTACAAACACTAGCAAACAGGTTTTCGGTGGTTTTTGATGTAGCAGAGATAAAAAGTGCGAGTAAATAAGATACGGTAAATATGATTGCAGCAACTGGCCCAATCCTTTTGAGAGCAAAGGACAAGCCGGTTGTTTTTCTTATGATTGCCAAACGTTCTCGAGGACACATGGGAACTTTGTCAAACGCTTTCGTTTCATACAGTTGATTAATATTTATTGTTTTGATAGGTGTTATGTGGGACTAATACATACTTGTGATTAAACCCCTTCCAAGCATCCACAAATATAGATAAATCTAACCACAACCTTAAACTCTGGGATCCTACACTCCCTCGTGCATCGGTTTCCTAACGGGGGTTTAGGTTTCTGTCACTCGGGCAATCCCACAATTAGTATCATGTAGTCGACGTTCAGATGACACCACTAGAAGAATAGAACCAGAACTTAAATATCAAGACATCAGATATTACTTCAACATAATTCCACTACTAACATCATGACTTCTCCCATGTCCTCAAGAACTAAACGAACTACTCACAAGACATTATATGGATCATAATCAGAGGTGATATAATGGATAATAACAATCTGGTCATAAAGTGTAAACACCGATAAATCTCAAAATCATGAACTACTAACAAGTAATCCACACCGGGAGAAAGATCTAGTGGAAAACAACGATAAATACCCCTAATTGTTATAGAGGGATGAAGGTGGACGGTGAGGGTGATGATGCTGGTGGTGAGGACGATAACGATGATGATCTTGATGAAGCCCGGAGTCATGACGGTGACGATGGCGATGATTTCCCCTCTCCGGGGAGGAATTTCCCCGGCAGATTTCTCCCTTCCGGTAGGGATGAAAACGGTACTGAAACTTTCCGACATTTCCCGAAAAAACGGAGAAGGAACGAAAATACAGAAACGAAAAACGGAATTTTGCGGAACGGGAACTGAAACTTTTACACGGAAACGGAAACATAAACGGAAGAGCGTATTCCGGCGGAACGACCACGGAAACGGAAGAGCGTATTCTGGCGGAACGACCACGGAAACGGAAATTCCGTTTCCGGTATTATCGAACTTTCCGTCTTTACTGTATTGTGCTAGCGCAACCTTGCATACCCAAAAGTTCTAGTCAGATATTTAGGCCCAACCCAAGATATGAAGCAATTTGTATAAAAAACATGTGAAGTGACCATTCTTAGTTCTAGTCAAATATTTACATACTCGCATGTCTTCTCCCACTTGACATGTTTCCAGCTTGTCAGTTCACCCCCTGCACTAGGGTTGCATCCGGTAATAGGAATTTTGATGTCGCCAAAGTTGATAAGCTATGCACACTATATTATATAATCATGATATATCCTTATATTTGTTTTCAACTTAGAAAATTGATAATATAATCAATTTTCTTGAGGTTTCCTACATGATTCAAGGGGTCTCTTGGTTCTGGCAAAAGTCTATTTTAAGTTCCGTGTCTGTGTCATATTCCTTCCATATCTGCTTCCGATAATATCCATTTTCGTATTTGTTTTCGGGGTTTCTGTACGTTTCTGCTTCCTCACAAATATATGAAAACAAATGTGGCACCACTCAGTTCCGTCCGTATCCGCTCCATTTTCATCCCTACCTGCCGGGGAGCTTTTCTCTCTCTGTTGTTTTCCGCCCCGAGACGGCGGCGGAATATTTCCTCGATGATCTTTTGGGGTTTAGGCTTTCCTCGAGGTCAAGTACGTGAAAGGGGGCGACCAGAGGTGTGCCAGGGTGGCCACACCATCTGGCGGCGCGGCCAGGGGGCGCCACCCCATGGTGTGGGCCCCCTGTGGCCCCCTATGCCTGCCCTTGTTACTAGCTTCCTCCTCGGGACTTCTAAGACCTCTCCAGTATCCCACCTCTTCTTCCGATCTTCTGAAATTGGCTATCTTGACGGTGCTTTTTCCATCAGATTTCTGGTCCCAATGTTTATTCTCCAAAAAATTATGAAACATGCAAAATAAGATTAAATAACATAAGTAATGCATCATAACATGAAATATATCGATGAATAACATAAAATAAAAATAAAAAATAGTGATGCAAAATGGACGTATCAGGAGGCAAGTGGCGCAATCATATATTCCCTCCATTTATTTTTATAAAGCATTTCAGTTTTGGTCACATACATTTAAAAATGAGTGTATTTAGACTCATTTTATAACTAGATTCAATCATTTTACTATGTATGTGGTAAAATTGAAATAGCACGTAGTGTGCCTTATAAAAGTGGACGGAGGGAGTACTCAATTTGATGACTGTGGAAAGAAAGGAACAGTTAGGTCTTCCAAAATGTTGCGTCCATATTGGAAACAGTCACGGCTCTGGTTCGGGAGGAGATGGCAAAGTGTGCGTACCACACACACGAGCCAGGAGACACCTAGGCCTTTTGTTCATGTGCGTACGCGTTTGCTTCTTTGTCGAGTTTTCTCTTTCTTATCTAGTCGAAGAGCATAACTATGCCCGTTACTAAAAAAGGATTTACCACAAGGCACAATTAGTCCTTATTTTTTAACATGCTTGCGAGCGATTATATAATGTTAATATAATTATGCAATATAAATTTGACAAACAATGAAAAATGTTTGTATCGGCAGAAATACAATTTATATTAGTCTTAATGATGTTGCAATATTTTCTATCACTAAAGAAAGGCCGATGTCTCTTCCTCTGTTCGGTTCGGTTCGGCTCTTGTTGATGGCTTTCTCACGGGAGTCTATCTTTTTTGCAGAAGTTGACGAAGGGAAGGCAAGGACAAGTTCCAGAGAATTAATGACAATTGATTGTTGGCGTGATCACACACCCCTTGGAAAACCCCAACATAAAGGTATGATCTAGTCAGCAGTGAACTTCCCCCAGTTAAGGAACTAGGATGATCAATCAATTATAACTTCAAAGTCTCTTAGTAGGTTGTTTGTTATCTAGAGCTTCAACAAGCGTGGACCTGCACACAAACACAAATGCTTTCTTGCTCCCAACTTTCCAAGAACGTTGTCAGTCTTCCGGCCTTGCTGAAAATTAGAGAATTAATTGTATCAAATGGTTTGAGAATATTAAATAAAAACGGAACATCGAGCAAGTGATGATTAAAAGAAAGTAAGCGAGGTTGTAATCAATGAGGAAAACAGGACCTGTGGCCATAGTTTCACTAGTGATGTCTCTCAGAACAATACACATGCTGAGTAGTAAATTACAGTTGGGCAATTGACAAATCATAAACGTATAACAATACTATTGTGACGAAATATAGTTCACAGTTTCTAACATTGTAGGCATTACGTCAAGATAAATTGACGGACATCGGACATCATCTATTACTAAAAGTCCACACTGAGATAGCAATACAACAAATCTCGCCAGTATTAAGTTGCAGCAACGATGTGATTGCTTGTGTGCAACAGACGAATGCAATAAGATCAATACACAATGTAATCAATAATTTAAATAGATGAGAACACCGATGTTTTCTCCCTAATGGAAACATCACACCCCCTCCTACATGTCTCTGGTATTGAGTTGCAGCAACTAAATGATTATTTATGCGTAACAGACAAATGCATTAAAAACAATACGTAATATAAGAAATAGTCCTTATCCGTAGACAAGAACACCGTTGTTTTCTCCCTAGTGGAAAAAACAAATCCTCCACCCGCAACGTTTCCTTCACTCGAGCAAAGATGTAAAGGAGGCATGAACCCACTATCTAGCATATAAATCCTCTTTTGGAGGTGCATACAATAACTTGGCAAGAAAATCATACACACCAGCCAGCAAACACAACATGTAGCAATTACATAACGGTGATGTTGATCATGTAGGGCAGCTCACATGATCTAAACATGGTGACACAAGGAAGAGATAACACCATCTAGCTACTGCTATGAACCCGTAGTCTTAGGATGAACTACTCACACATATGTTTGAAGACAATCATGGCGATGTAGAGGCTTCCGGTTAGGATCCCCTTCTCTGGCAGGGCACCGGAGCAGGACTCAAGAATGCCTAGATTGGACTTTCAAGGTGGCGGCGCCTCTGTATCTTTTTCGCGGAAAATTTCTTCATCCCCGACATTTTTAGGGTTAAAGTGAATTTGTAGGCGAAGAGGGGATGGGAGGAGGTGGCCAGGGCCACGAGTGGACCACCAGGCGTGGCCTAGGGGGATCTGGATCCCCTCCAGCTCTCCTTTGGACTTCGTCTTCGTTCCTGGTAAAAAATGATTTTCGTGAATTTTCACGACTTTTGGCGAATATTTTCTTCAGGACTTTTGTGAAACATAAAAACAACACAAAACAGATACTGGCTCTGACATCTTGTTAATAGGTTATTCCATGAAATCAACCGGATATAAAGAATACAAACATGGAGTATCAAATATTATCGATACATTCGGGACGTATCAACATCCCCAAGCTTAGCTCCTGCTCGTTCTCGAGTAAGTGATAACAAAGATAAACAAATTTAGGTGACATGTAGCCAACACAAACTTGATCAATCATTATGTAAAAACATTGTAAGCTGAGGTCAATGCACTTTAACAAAGGCATGATGTATGTTATTTGAACAATTAAAACTTCGCAACTATGGTACACATGAATAGTAACACAAATAATTGACAATGAGCAATAATGCATTGACAATGATACATTTCTTCTATCACAATGAAAAACATGATAACATTGTATTCCGCTTTTTCGTCGTGGAGAAGCAAAACTTAAATGTTATGACACCTTCAAAGTTCAAGTGGTAACTAGATACAAATAATTGTATACAAGCAATACCATAATCATGTTCCAATCAATGATAAATTTTGTGACAATGCATATTACACTAAGAATGAAAACTATGCTCTCTTAATTAGTGAATAAAGTAATAAGGTGAAAACTCAGCCTATTTCCAAAAGAAGTTCTCTTAATTAGCAGAGGGAAGCAGGAACCACTCATGTGCTAGAGCTTTTTATCCTATAAAACATATCATAATAAAAGTATAATTTTAAGAGAGGTCTATCACTATGTCAATGAATGCTACTAAATGTTTTATTATCTTTCATGTCAAAAGGCTTCTAAGAGCGGCTCCAATTAAAGAATGATGTCATTCCTCTTCTATTTGTTTACACAAGCTATGTTTGAACTGATTTCTCGGGAACAAAGTGTGGGAAGATTAATTGTTATTGTTATAATTTATCTTTATGGGCTGGGCACCCCTTTGCGAGCGATTTTTGAAATATTAGGGACAAGCTCATAGAAATAGACTTTTTGCCTGCACCTGCAGTGTATTTGCATGCTAAATACCAATGTCTATATTTTGGTATTTAGAAAATATTTTATCGTTGAGTTTTTGGTGCCCCAAGCTGGATCTAGTTCGAAATCATGAAAGTGACAATTCTTTGTTTGTTAACATGGGAAGAATATATGTATTAACTTTTGGCCCAGGAATTCTTTGTTATATGAATGTTCAGGAATAGAATACGAATGGGGGGAATCTTGTGTTGGAGAGTGCACTTTTTTGTGAACAAGGAACCATTGCTGATTTAGCAGTATTTTACAAATACTAGCGTGCACCCGGGCATGTTGAACATTTATGTCCGGCAGCTGCACCTTCTCCTACTTGGCCTCGTCGCTGCAAACTCCAGTGCAAGCGCGCGAGGTCGTCCTGGACGAGGACATCTTCGAGGTCTACGATCTGGCCGCTTTCGAGAGCTCGGTGACCCGCGAGGACTTCGTCCCCAACGAGGTCCTCGCCACGGTGACCCGTGCGGTGAAGGCGCGCTCCGATGAGGAGTCCCAAGGCGCCGCCAAGCGCCGCCGCCGTGAGGTCGACATCGACCAACTGCTGTTCGAGCAGGGCCTCGAGTAGGACCGCCTCCACCGTGAGCAGGGCCTCCAAGGGGCGCGAGGAGGAGAAGGGCAAAGCCGTCATCATCTACGTCGACCTCGACTCGGAGGAGGAGTGAAACACACTCCGGCGACGGTGCGGCCGCACCCTACGAGCTCCGGTGAGCCGATTTTGGTCAGTTAGCGGTAGGGCCGCGTAGTCTAACTTTATTTTGGTCAGTGAGCGAGCTCCGGTGAGAAATTCCGGTGAGCAGGCTATCTATGTAATGAAAAACTGCGAGATGAAACTCCGGCGTAATTTGAAATTTCAATTTGCAGTTTCAATTGCAGTGTCTTATCTGCGCGCGACTCAACTCGGTCTGCAAACATGTTTTCAGTAACCTACATCTTGGGTTTACAGGTTCAGAATTTGTGGTGTCTCTTAGAAATGCTCTTAGCTTGCACAGCTGAAGATAGCGGTGGAGTCGTGGCGAGATGGCTGAGATGTAAACTGGAGAGTGGGGCCTGCCATCACATTTGTGTGTGAATTAGTTTTTGAAGGCCATATGCAGTCGGCCACATGGCTAATAGTTTGTGCGATTGCAGTAGAAGTAACTCTCTTTTTTTGTCAGTTGTCTTATGTCTCTAGCTAGGCAAGCCGTCTCATGTGAGCGTATTTTATGAACGACGTCTCATAATTTGAAGTTTTCATTTCTGTTCATCACTATTCAGCTATGCTGCAAGAACATCCTGTTACAAGCTCCAAGGAATCATCAAGTTTAGACACATTGTTGTGAGGCGGCTATCTAGACTCACACGCGAATCAACTCAACAATCTTCAGATTCACTCCACCGCAGAAGTAGCTATAAAATTGACTTCAAATTGTTCCCCTTGAGCTGTAACGCTGTTGGTCTCTACGTCTCCTTGTGTTATCATGAAAACTGATCCCACCTGAAGGAGAGCCAGGAAGATAATGATTGCCACTTCAGAGGGGTCCTGCAGTTCAGGTAACAGCTTCAAATGTCGCCCAACGAAGGCGAAGACCACCATCCCGATGCTCAAGGTGGCGGCAAGACACTGTAAAAAACGCAGAGCAAATCCGCGTTAAGACACTGCTAAAAACCGCATAGCAAGACTGAGGGTGAGAAAAATGTGTTTGACGCGTAGGGTGCGCGTGGCGACAGGCGACGCGCGGGGCGACCGCCCCTGCACGCCGGGCTCGCGACGGGGAGAGGGCCACCGGAGGCGCCGTGCGCGGCGCCGGTTCAGGGGACTCTCACCGGAGTGTGGGCGGGAGGCTGTGGAGGTGGCCATCTCGGAGAGCTCGGCGTCGGAGGCGGAGATGGCGTGCGAGGGTTCGACCCGGGGGGGGAGGACTCTGGGCGCGTTTCTCGCCGCCGCGGGGGACGCATCGGCGCCTGGCCGGGCGCTGGGTGGTTCGCTGGCGGGGGCCGGACCTGCAGAAGCGGAGGAGGTGGTGAGGTGCACGGCGGGGCCATCGGCGGCGCCTTGGTCGTGGTGCGAAGAGGATTTCCCAAGGCTGCTGGGTCAGATCCACGGGGGTGGTGACCTCACGGGGGTGGGGCAGGAGGAGTGCGGGGAGATCCGGATTGGGGATGTCCGGGTGCCGGTGACGGAGTTGCTGGGGGACGCACGGTGCTCGGAGCGGCGCTGCCGGAGACGGAGACGAGCCTAGGGTTTCCTGCGAGTGGACCGAGTGGAGCGGGTGGCTCGGCTGGGCCTGGCCTGCTGACTGGGCCGGGTGGCCCACTCCAGGGGGGCGAGTCGTGCGGTAACGGTCCAGGGGGGCCCGGCTTAAGTGATCGGGAGGGCAGGGAGGTTGGGCCGCTAGCGGGCCAAGGCGAGGTAGTGCTCAAGAGGGCTCGGGGGGGCCTGTCAGAGGGGAGGATATATACGTGGTGGTGGCTCCCTAGGGGTTCAGTCGATCTAGGGTTAGGGTTCCCTGCGAGAGCTGACGAGCTGAGCCGCCACAGACACAGAGCGAAAATCCTCTTCTCTCCCACCTCCCTTCTTGCACCGCGAGCGCCGCCTTTCCTGGTCGCCATGGATCGGAACTGGTCTGACCAGGGCCGGCGCGGCAAGCGGTCGTTCGACGAAGTGGGGCGCGGAGACGGTCGAGTGCGGGAGGGGGATCTGCGGCTGAGGCTGTCTCAGCGGGAGCGCGAGGAGGCGGAGGAGGCAAGGCGAGCGGAGGACCGGCGGGAGGAAGAAAGGCTGCGTGCGAGGGCGCAGGCCAGCAACCAAGCGCGGGGGCGCGACAGAAGCCAGGAGCAAGGAAGAAGGGAGCCGCGGGGACAGCGGGGGCTGCCCCAGGCTAACCCTAACCCCAACCTCGTGCCTCTGGGGAGGGGCGCGACGCAGGTGGTGGATGCGTCTAAAGTCACGTGCTTCAAGTGTGGACTCACGGGGCACTTCCAAGCTGCGTGCACCGGGCCGCCGTTCTGCATCATCTGCGAAGGGTCGGACCATCTGGCGGCGGCGTGTCCGGTGGCAAAAGGGAAACGGCCGATCTGGGCAGGTTTTGGGGATGAAGGCAAGGGGTTCTTCTATGTGGCGGTGCCGGAGGCGGAGCTGAGCAAGCCGCTGGCAAACGCGGCCACGGTCCGCATCGATAAGGGCAATTTTTCGGTGGACGAGGTGCGCGAGGAGTTCAAGGAACTTGTTGACGAAGGTTGGGACTGGCGCGTGAAGCAAGTTGGAGAGACGGAGTTCTTGCTGGTCTTTCCATCAAAGGAGCTGCTCCGGATGGCGACTCGAGGCGGGGGCCTCATTCTCCCTATCACGGAGTTCCGCGCAGTGGTGAAGGAGAGTGTGCGGGACCCGCGCGCGGTGGAAACGTTGGAGCCGGTGTGGGTGCGGCTTTTCGACGTACCGGCCCCGTACCGTGAGGAGAAGGCGCTCCGAGGCGCGGTCCTGGAGCTGGGCGCGCCTCTGGAGGTGGACTCTTCCACGCTGGCGGACCCCGAAGCCCCAATCCGGCTGAAGGTGGCGTGTCGGCAACCAGTTCACATACAGGAGCACATCGTGCTGTTTGTCAACCTAGACGGGTTCAAGGTGCGTGTGGAACGCGAGGGAGGGGCTAGTGGCAAGGGAGGCCCGCCCCCTCCCCCCCCTGATCAGAATCGTAAGGAGGACGACCGGGACGAGGAACAGTCCGACAGCTCGGAGGATGACAACGAGGACTGGGACAGCAGGAAGGCGAGAGACAAGCAGCGCGCTAGGGTGGCGGCGCTGCCCAAGGACGGCGAGACGGGTCATCGCCCCAAGACGGCCAGCGGGTCTGCTCCTGGCAAGTTGGGAGAGGGCTCGGGCGCGGCTCCGGGTAATGAACCAACTCAGGTGCCCGCGGCGCCGTTGCTCCCGCGCACGATGTTCTCCGAATACGGGTCCAATCTCACGTCGGATGGGAATGTGTTCCGTGCGCTGGGGGCCGTGGTGGCGGCGGCGCAGGCTGAAGTGTCGCTGGACGCTCCGCCGCACTCTGCCAGCGAATCCATCTTGCTCTCACCTCTGGGGCAGGGGGACGTCTCGTCGGGCACGGTGCTGGTCCCGGCGCGCTCGCCATCGCCGCCGCGCAAGAAACGCAACCTGGCTCCAGCGCTGGAGGCGGAGGCAGTCAAGGATAAGGCAATGCTGGAGGTGGAGGAGGAGGCAGTGCATCTGCGGGAGCGGCGCAGTAAGAAAAACCACGACCGGGCTGCTCGAGTGCTGGGAGCAGCATCGGACGCGGTGCTGGTCGCAGACTCGCTCTCTCCGACGCGGGCGGCCCCGTCCCCGGCTTCGGCGCTGGGCGGCTTCCTGGCGGCTACTCCCATTCCAGCTCTGACCGCAACGGTGGCGAGGGGGTCGCGCTCCAAGCCCGCGCAGGGGGAGGTGACTCGGAGGAGTTCGAGGGAGACTGGGGGCGCCAGGGACGAATCAGTGGTGGCACGAGCGACCAAGCGCGTGGCAGAGAAGGACGGCACGGCGTCTACAAAGAAGAACCTGGCAGGTACGCATCTGGATCCTATCTTTGCCATTCTTCAAGACCTGCCAGATGCACATCTGTTAGCGGTCGCGGCAGATAGCTGCGTTATCTTTCAAGCGGAAACCGGGTCACCTGCTGAGACGCTCTCGCTGATTCGCGCCAACGAGCTGGCTCAGGTAGCGTTGGCACAAGCCCGGGTGAGAAAGGAAGCAGAGGCGAGCGAGGGCGCTCGGGCCGGGGATGTGGTCGCTGTGGGTAACAGGGACGACCACGGACACACCGAGGGGGGGCCCTCGGGGGTGGTCAATGCTGTGGAATCAGGGACGGCGGTTGAGGTGGACGCTGTCCGGGCCTTGCCTGTTCCGCCCCCGGTGGAGGAGTGTCTTGAGGAGGTGAAGGGCAGGCCGGTGGACCAGAGTCCGGGGCGGACGGAGGTGCGTCCCGCGCCAGTGAGGAAGAGAGCAAAATCTGCGGCGCCGCAGGGGCGGCGCCCAGTGACCCGCCAAGCACGGGCCCAGGGCGCGGAGTGGTAAATGCGGATTCTTTTTTGGAATATTCGTGGCTTTGGGCGGGCAGGGCGCCGGAAGCTGCTTCGAGATTACCTGCACAAACATAGGATAGATATAGTCTGTTTGCAAGAGACAATTAAACCCGACTTTGCGGACCATGAGCTTCAGAGCCTCGAGGTAGGCGAGAAATTCTTCTGGTGCTGGCTCCCGGCAGCCGGCCACTCCGGGGGCATGTTAGTGGGGCTCCGGGATAGCGCGTTCGACGTGGAATCATTCGACAAGGGCCAATTTTTCCTCAGCGTCAACTGCCTCCACCGTGCGTTAGACCTCAAATTCTCGCTGGTGGGCATCTACGGGCCGGCCAACCACGCCCTGTCCAGGGACTTTCTGGAGGAGATTTCGGCCAAGGTGGCGGCGTGTAGGTTCCCGATCCTCATGGGAGGGGACTTCAATTTATTGCGCGGGGCTCAGGACAAGAACTCAGGGAGAGTCAACTGGCCCCACATAGAGTTGTTCAACAATGCGATCGCGTCTTGGGCACTGCAGGAGGTGCCCCGGACAGGGGCGAGGTTTACCTGGACAAACAAACAGAGGGATCCGATTCGTTGCGTGCTAGATAGAGTTTTGTGGGACTCGTCGCTGGACGCGCTTTTCCCTTTGGCGGTGCTCAGGGCAGAAACAAGACTGGGCTCCGATCACGTCCCGCTGGTGCTGGACACGGGCGGGGGCACGCCCCCTAGCAGCAAGAGGTTCTTCTTCGAACTAGGGTGGTTCGAGGTGGAGGGCTTCAGTTCGCTGGTTGCAAATCGTTGGGGAGCGCTGATGTCCTCGGCAGGGGGTCGAGACATCGTCGACTGGTGGAACCATATGAGCGTGGGTCTGAGACAATTCCTTAGGGGCTGGAGCCGTAATCTGGGTAGGGAGGCCCGAGTGAGTAAACTTGCCTTACTTAGCCAAATTAAGGAGTTGGATGAGAGGGCAGACTCCACGGGGTTGGAGGAGGAGGAATGGGTCTTCCGATACCACCTCGAGGACCAGCTGTTGCAGATTTACAAAATCGAAGAGGAGTATTGGAGGCAGCGAGGGCGGGTACAGTGGGCGCTTCAGGGTGATGCGAACACCGCTTACTTCCACGCCATCGCCAACGGGAGGCGACGGAAGTGCCTGATCACGTCGCTGCAGTCCCAGGAGGGCGTTATCTCGGATCCTAGGGAGATTCAAGAACACATTTACGAGTTCTATAGGGACCTTTTAGGCGCGGAGGCACCTAGACACCTGGGGCTCGCAGGGGACACTTGGCAGGGGATGCAGTGTGTCTCGGCGGAGGAAAATAATGCTTTGATGATCACGTTCTCGGAGGAGGAGTTGGAAGCGATTGTGCAGGACATGAAGACGAATACTGCCCCGGGCCCGGACGGGTTCCCGGTGGCGTTTTTTAAGAAGTTCTGGTTGGAGTGCAAACTGGGGATCCTCCACCTTCTGAATGACTTTGTGCTGGGGAGAATTGACGTTTCTAGGCTGAATTTCGGGGTGTTGACGTTGATCCCAAAAGTTCCGGGGGCGGACAGAATCACGCAATTTAGACCCATAGCCTTGATTAATGTCATTTTCAAAATCATTTCGAAGGCCTTTGCATCTAGGTTGGATAGTGTGGCTAATAGGATAATCAGTCCGTCCCAAACCGCGTTTATCAAAGGCAGAAACATCCTGGAAGGCCCGCTTGCCTTGTTAGAGATTATCCACGAGCTTAAGTCTAAAAAGCTGGGAGGGGTCCTGCTGAAGCTGGACTTTGAAAAGGCATATGACAGGGTAAACTGGTCTTTCCTCCTGGAGGTAATGAGGAGAAAGGGGTTCGAGACGGGGTATGTGCATAGGATTCACCAGCTGGTGTCAGGGGGACAAACGGCCATTTCAATCAACGGGGAGGTTGGCCCTTACTTCAGGAATCGTCGAGGGGTGCGTCAGGGTGACCCCCTCTCACCTTTGCTGTTTAACTTTGTGGCAGAGGCACTTGATGCAATGCTTAGTAAGGCTGCGGCTGCGGGGCACATCTCCGGGGTGGTGCCCCACTTAATACCGGGGGGTATTTCGCACCTGCAATACGCCGATGACACGCTCATCCTGATTCAGAACAACGACCTGGCAATTGCGAACCTGAAATTCCTATTGCTCTGCTTTGAGAACATGTCAGGGCTGAAAATAAACTTTCACAAGAGTGAAGTGTTTGTGCTGGACCAATCAGAGAGCGAACAGAATAGGGTGGCGAATATGCTGAACTGCAAGCTAGGGGTGTTCCCATTCATCTATCTTGGGATGCCGATTGCTGATCGCAAACTTACGGTGGAGCAATGGAACTTTCTTGTGGCAAAGCTTGCAGCGAAGGTAGAGGTCTGGATGGGCAGACTCCTATCTTCGGGAGGGAGACTCGTCCTGTCGAACTCGTGTCTAGAGGCACTGCCTTCCTACGCCATGGGTCTCTTCCTGCTGCAAGACGGGGTGCATGCGAAGTTCGACGCAGTTAGAGCACGTTTTTTCTGGGAGGGATCCGGACCAAAACGCAAATACCACATGCTCAACTGGCCCGCGGTGTGTCGACCTAGAGAGTTTGGAGGGCTGGGGCTCACCAACTCAAAACTCCGGAACCAAGCGCTTATGCTCAAATGGATTTGGCTTCTCTTCCAGGAAGGGGATTCCACGTGGAAATCACTACTTAGAGCCAAGTATCCAGAAGCGTCCAATATCTTCGCGATCAATTCACCGGGAGGGTCCCCTTTCTGGCGTAGTCTCCATAGGATTAAACACTTGTTCAAGCTGGGGGCTAAGTTTTTGGTGCGCAATGGGGAGAGGACGGGTTTTTGGGTTGACTGGTGGGTGGGCGACGCCCCACTCAAGGACCAATTCCCCAGGCTGTTTGCCATCTGTGAAAAGCCAAATGTCCTAGTAGCGGAGGCATTGAGGGACGGCGGCGCGGGGTTGCGTTTCCGTCGGGCCTTCGATGACGAATGCGCAGATCAGTGGACTCGGCTGTCCTTGATAATGAGTGAGTCGCCCCTTTCGGAGGGGCAGGATGGGGTTAAGTGGGCGTTAGAAGCCTCAGGAGTGTTCTCGGTGGCGTCAATGTATAAGGCGCTTGCTCAAGGGGTTCTGGTTGCCTTCCATCAGGATATATGGGAGGCCAAGCTGCCCCTCAAGGTGAAGATATTCACGTGGCAATTGGCGCTCGGCCGTTTACCCTCCCGCCTCCAAATCGCCTCGTGGAAGGGCCCGTCTGACGGCAAGTGTGCCCTTTGCGGGCTGCCGGAGGACGTAACTCATATCTTCTTTGGCTGCGCGCTCGCACTCCTCGGGTGGAGTGTGATCAGGGAGGTGTTGCAGGTCGGCTGGGCGCCGGCGAATTTTCCACAGGCCTTTGCTTGCATTCATACGCTCTCAGGGGAAGCTAGGCGAACAGCATGGGCGCTGTTTGCCGCAATGTGCTGGGCAGTTTGGGGGATCCACAATAAGCTGTCTATTGAGGGGGTCTTCCCCAGACATCCGACTGATGTTGTGTTCAAAATGTCACTTTCTTTGCAGATGTGGGCAAGTCTCGCAAAGGAGCGCGAGCGGGAGGCCTGGGCGCGGCGGGCCGGTGAGCTGCTGGTGTGCTACCGGAGCCTGGCTCCTAGCCGCATGGTGCCGGCGGCGACATGACCACGGCGGAGGCGGCCCTGGAGTGTTTCTATTTCTTGGTGTTGGTTCGACACGCAGCTGGAGCTTGTTCCCCTGCGTGTTACCTAGTGTGGTCTGTTATTTGTCGTTTTCGGAGAAGCTGTAGCCCCAGCATTGTTGTTTCCTAACTTGTGATCGTGAACCTTTTCCTGGCTTTATTAAGTTAAAGCAGGGCAATAAAATGCCTTAGTTCTAAAAAAACCGCATAGCAAATCCGTAATCAGCAAACTGCGGTTTCGACGAAGCAATATGATTTGACTGGCTGAAGAAGAACTCATCATGTTCATGTCCGAGTGGTGAAGAACATCAAGAGGGGGCAAGGAGAGGAAGGGGATTGATTTCGTACCCTGGCGAAGATCCTGAAGCGCCTCCAAGCAGCAGGGTTGGGCTGCGTCCGCGGTGGTTGCTGGCGGACGTCGACGCCTTCTTCCATCCCGCGACACAGGAGGGTCTGGTCATGGTCACGGGAGGCTATGGGGATGCAGTAACGAGGAGTGATGAGGCAAAGGCGGCCCATCGATGGATCAAACACGGGGGCCGGCCGGCCGGCGAGAGCAGATGGACCGATCGCCGTGAGACCTAAAGCGCGGCGGCGGAAAATCGATCCAGAACTACTCCGAGTCCCTAGTTTGCGAACGAGTCTTTGTAGGACACGGTGGTTCTGGCGATTGACTCGATGAGTCGAAGGTCTTGTTTTTTTTTTTTGGTGGGTATTCTCCGCGATGGACACGAGCCAACTCGGTCCGGCTCGGAACGAGCCCAGGAATAGCTCGAGCCAAAACTGGCGAGCCTCGGGCTGGCTCGTTGTGCCGCCGAGCCGGAAAAGCAAGCTTGGCCCGAGCTTGTTGATAACTCGGGCTGGCTCGCGAGCTGAACTACCACGAGTCACTGACAGTGGGACCTCGTAGCCGGAGATGAACAGCATGGAAATCAGATTCCTCCATGGCCTATTTTTTTCTTGTTCCTTGGGTAAAACCATGGAGGCGAGGAGCACATCGAGGCACGGTGGGTGGGGGAGCAACCATCGGCGGCGGCGTGGGTGCTCGACGCAGGGAGCAACCATTTGCGGCGGCTTGGGTGCTCGAGGTAGGGGTGCTCGCGTGCCTGGAGGCGTCGACACTCTGCAGAGGCGGCGGCGTTCGAGGGAAGAGGAAGTGCGTCTCTGTTCGTGGCTGCCTGACCTAACTCTTTTCATCTCCCCATCGCTCAAACGGCAAGGCCCAACTCTTTTCATCTCTGAATGCTTGTAAAAAACGTAGAAGCATCAGATGGGCGAGCCAAACAGGCTGGACCGCCGAGCCTGGCTCGGCCCGTGCTCGTCGCGGTCCAGAAACCTGACTCGGCTCGGTCAAATTATTCCGCGGGCCAAGCCAAAGCTCGGGCGAGCCGAATAGTCACTGGAGACAACCCCCTCGCGTCGTCTCCCAGAAGGCGACTCGGGGGCGAAACCCTAGCCCCTCCGCACCCCCCCCTCCCCTCCCTCCCCTCCTCGCCGCCACCGGAGGCGCTCCAGGGCAAACCCGCGCGACGCCTAGGAAGGTGGCGGCGGGGCCTTCCCGCCACGTCCTCCTCCGTTTCCCCTGTTTCACCTCCCCTACAGGGGTGTTGCTCCGAGATCTGCAGGTCGGTCGCCTTGGCGTGGTGCTGCTGGATCCCATGGTTCTCGTGATTCAAGAGGTGTCGCTGGTCTCGTGGAAGGCGTTGCTACGCAGCCCGGCCCGCGGTGGCATTGGATGCTTCGGGCGGATCTGGAGGGCCAGATCTGTCGAGCTCGGCTCCCCCGCCGCGGCTCCCTGCTCGGGTGCAGGGTGCAGCCCATGCGGCGGCTGGCAGGTTCTGGTGGTGCTCAGCGCTTTCGTCTTTAGACCGTGGTTCTCCCTCTAGCGCAAGGTTCAATTTTTACCTGGTAAGCCACGGTCTGTCATGGCCTCTTGTTGTGGGTTTCTCGGCGACGTGCTACGGTTGAGGTGCGTAGGGGTGCTAGGAGGAGTTGCCTGGCACGGTAGCCGGGGTGGCTGGCTTCGTGTAGGCGGGTGAGGTTGGCAAACCTTGGAAGTCAGGGCGGCGGCCCTGAGCGGTGGGCGTTGCGGTGGCTTGGCGGCAGGCTCCGCAGCGCTAGGTGCTGGACTGTTCCTCGTCTGCGTGGGCAGCGATTGTGCAGGACATGAAGACGAATACTGCCCCGGGCCCGGACGGGTTCCCGGTGGCGTTTTTTAAGAAGTTCTGGTTGGAGTGCAAACTGGGGATCCTCCACCTTCTGAATGACTTTGTGCTGGGGAGAATTGACGTTTCTAGGCTGAATTTCGGGGTGTTGACGTTGATCCCAAAAGTTCCGGGGGCGGACAGAATCACGCAATTTAGACCCATAGCCTTGATTAATGTCATTTTCAAAATCATTTCGAAGGCCTTTGCATCTAGGTTGGATAGTGTGGCTAATAGGATAATCAGTCCGTCCCAAACCGCGTTTATCAAAGGCAGAAACATCCTGGAAGGCCCGCTTGCCTTGTTAGAGATTATCCACGAGCTTAAGTCTAAAAAGCTGGGAGGGGTCCTGCTGAAGCTGGACTTTGAAAAGGCATATGACAGGGTAAACTGGTCTTTCCTCCTGGAGGTAATGAGGAGAAAGGGGTTCGAGACGGGGTATGTGCATAGGATTCACCAGCTGGTGTCAGGGGGACAAACGGCCATTTCAATCAACGGGGAGGTTGGCCCTTACTTCAGGAATCGTCGAGGGGTGCGTCAGGGTGACCCCCTCTCACCTTTGCTGTTTAACTTTGTGGCAGAGGCACTTGATGCAATGCTTAGTAAGGCTGCGGCTGCGGGGCACATCTCCGGGGTGGTGCCCCACTTAATACCGGGGGTATTTCGCACCTGCAATACGCCGATGACACGCTCATCCTGATTCAGAACAACGACCTGGCAATTGCGAACCTGAAATTCCTATTGCTCTGCTTTGAGAACATGTCAGGGCTGAAAATAAACTTTCACAAGAGTGAAGTGTTTGTGCTGGACCAATCAGAGAGCGAACAGAATAGGGTGGCGAATATGCTGAACTGCAAGCTAGGGGTGTTCCCATTCATCTATCTTGGGATGCCGATTGCTGATCGCAAACTTACGGTGGAGCAATGGAACTTTCTTGTGGCAAAGCTTGCAGCGAAGGTAGAGGTCTGGATGGGCAGACTCCTATCGGGAGGGGAGACTCGTCCTGTCGAACTCGTGTCTAGAGGCACTGCCTTCCTACGCCATGGGTCTCTTCCTGCTGCAAGACGGGGTGCATGCGAAGTTCGACGCAGTTAGAGCACGTTTTTTCTGGGAGGGATCCGGACCAAAACGCAAATACCACATGCTCAACTGGCCCGCGGTGTGTCGACCTAGAGAGTTTGGAGGGCTGGGGCTCACCAACTCAAAACTCCGGAACCAAGCGCTTATGCTCAAATGGATTTGGCTTCTCTTCCAGGAAGGGGATTCCACGTGGAAATCACTACTTAGAGCCAAGTATCCAGAAGCGTCCAATATCTTCGCGATCAATTCACCGGGAGGGTCCCCTTTCTGGCGTAGTCTCCATAGGATTAAACACTTGTTCAAGCTGGGGGCTAAGTTTTTGGTGCGCAATGGGGAGAGGACGGGTTTTTGGGTTGACTGGTGGGTGGGCGACGCCCCACTCAAGGACCAATTCCCCAGGCTGTTTGCCATCTGTGAAAAGCCAAATGTCCTAGTAGCGGAGGCATTGAGGGACGGCGGCGCGGGGTTGCGTTTCCGTCGGGCCTTCGATGACGAATGCGCAGATCAGTGGACTCGGCTGTCCTTGATAATGAGTGAGTCGCCCCTTTCGGAGGGGCAGGATGGGGTTAAGTGGGCGTTAGAAGCCTCAGGAGTGTTCTCGGTGGCGTCAATGTATAAGGCGCTTGCTCAAGGGGTTCTGGTTGCCTTCCATCAGGATATATGGGAGGCCAAGCTGCCCCTCAAGGTGAAGATATTCACGTGGCAATTGGCGCTCGGCCGTTTACCCTCCCTCCAAATCGCCTCGTGGAAGGGCCCGTCTGACGGCAAGTGTGCCCTTTGCGGGCTGCCGGAGGACGTAACTCATATCTTCTTTGGCTGCGCGCTCGCACTCCTCGGGTGGAGTGTGATCAGGGAGGTGTTGCAGGTCGGCTGGGCGCCGGCGAATTTTCCACAGGCCTTTGCTTGCATTCATACGCTCTCAGGGGAAGCTAGGCGAACAGCATGGGCGCTGTTTGCCGCAATGTGCTGGGCAGTTTGGGGGATCCACAATAAGCTGTCTATTGAGGGGGTCTTCCCCAGACATCCGACTGATGTTGTGTTCAAAATGTCACTTTCTTTGCAGATGTGGGCAAGTCTCGCAAAGGAGCGCGAGCGGGAGGCCTGGGCGCGGCGGGCCGGTGAGCTGCTGGTGTGCTACCGGAGCCTGGCTCCTAGCCGCATGGTGCCGGCGGCGACATGACCACGGCGGAGGCGGCCCTGGAGTGTTTCTATTTCTTGGTGTTGGTTCGACACGCAGCTGGAGCTTGTTCCCCTGCGTGTTACCTAGTGTGGTCTGTTATTTGTCGTTTTCGGAGAAGCTGTAGCCCCAGCATTGTTGTTTCCTAACTTGTGATCGTGAACCTTTTCCTGGCTTTATTAAGTTAAAGCAGGGCAATAAAATGCCTTAGTTCTAAAAAAACCGCATAGCAAATCCGTAATCAACAAACTGCGGTTTCGACGAAGCAATATGATTTGACTGGCTGAAGAAGAACTCATCATGTTCATGTCCGAGTGGTGAAGAACATCAAGAGGGGGCAAGGAGAGGAAGGGGATTGATTTCGTACCCTGGCGAAGATCCTGAAGCGCCTCCAAGCAGCAGGGTTGGGCTGCGTCCGCGGTGGTTGCTGGCGGACGTCGACGCCTTCTTCCATCCCGCGACACAGGAGGGTCTGGTCATGGTCACGGGAGGCTATGGGGATGCAGTAACGAGGAGTGATGAGGCAAAGGCGGCCCATCGATGGATCAAACACGGGGGCCGGCCGGCCGGCGAGAGCAGATGGACCGATCGCCGTGAGACCTAAAGCGCGGCGGCGGAAAATCGATCCAGAACTACTCCGAGTCCCTAGTTTGCGAACGAGTCTTTGTAGGACACGGTGGTTCTGGCGATTGACTCGATGAGTCGAAGGTCTTGTTTTTTTTTTGGTGGGTATTCTCCGTGATGGACACGAGCCAACTCGGTCCGGCTCGGAACGAGCCCAGGAATAGCTCGAGCCAAAACTGGCGAGCCTCGGGCTGGCTCGTTGTGCCGCCGAGCCGGAAAAGCAAGCTCGGCCCGAGCTTGTTGATAACTCGGGCTGGCTCGCGAGCTGAACTACCACGAGTCACTGACAGTGGGACCTCGTAGCCGGAGATGAACAGCATGGAAAATCAGATTCCTCCATGGCCTATTTTTTTTCTTGTTCCTTGGGTAAAACCATGGAGGCGAGGAGCACATCGAGGCACGGTGGGAGGGAGCAACCATCGGCGGCGGCGTGGGTGCTCGACGCAGGGAGCAACCATTTGCGGCGGCTTGGGTGCTCGAGGTAGGGGTGCTCGCGTGCCTGGAGGCGTCGACACTCTGCAGAGGCGGCGGCGTTAGGGAAGAGGAAGTGCGTCTCTGTTCGTGGCTGCCTGACCTAACTCTTTTCATCTCCCCATCGCTCAAATGGCAAGGCCCAACTCTTTTCATCTCTGAATGCTTGTAAAAAACGTAGAAGCATCAGATGGGGAGCCAAACAGGCTGGACCGAGCCGAGCCTGGCTCGGCCCGTGCTCGTCGCGGTCCAGAAAACCTGACTCGGCTCGGTCAAATTATTCCGCGGGCCAAGCCAAAGCTCGGGCAAGCCGAATAGTCACTGGAGACAACCATCCCCTCGCGTCGTCTCCCAGAAGGCGACTCGGGGGCGAAACCCTAGCCCCTCCGCGCCCCCCCCCTCCCCTCCCTCCCTCCTCGCCGCCACCGGAGGCGCTCCAGGGCAAACGCCCGCGCGACGCCTAGGAAGGTGGCGGCGGGGCCTTCCCGCCACGTCCTCCTCCGTTTCCCTGTTTCACCTCCCCTACAGGGGTGTTGCTCCGAGATCTGCAGGTCGGTCGCCTTGGCGTGGTGCTGCTGGATCCCATGGTTCTCGTGATTCAAGAGGTGTCGCTGGTCTCGTGGAAGGCGTTGCTACGCAGCCCGGCCCGCGGTGGCATTGGATGCTTCGGGCGGATCTGGAGGGCCAGATCTGTCGAGCTCGGCTCCCCCGCCGCGGCTCCCTGCTCGGGTGCAGGGTGCAGCCCATGCGGCGGCTGGCAGGTTCTGGTGGTGCTCAGCGCTTTCGTCTTTAGACCGTGGTTCTCCCTCTAGCGCAAGGTTCAATTTTTACCTGGTAAGCCACGGTCTGTCATGGCCTCTTGTTGTGGGTTTCTCGGCGACGTGCTACGGTTGAGGTGCGTAGGGGTGCTAGGAGGAGTTGCCTGGCACGGTAGCCGGGGTGGCTGGCTTCGTGTAGGGGGTGAGGTTGGCAAACCTTGGAAGTCAGGGCGGCGGCCCTGAGCGGTGGGCGTTGCGGTGGCTTGGCGGCAGGCTCCGCAGCGCTAGGTGCTGGACTGTTCCTCGTCTGCGTGGGCAGCGAAGGTTCGGCCGTGGGTCGATCGTGGGTGTGAGCTTTCTTGCTCTATTCCAATCTTGGGTGTCTAGGCTGCTCTAGTTTTTTTCTTGTTGCCGACGTGATTCTGTTGGACAGTGAGGATTTACGGGTGAAAACCTTGCTCCGCTTTGCCGAGCCGGCGACGGTGACGCTTTCGGGTGCCGTGCTCCCCCTTGGGGGCGTCGCTGAGGGTCCATGCCTCTTTGTCCTTGGTTCCCGGATGAAATCCTTGGTTCACTCGTTGGACCGGACGGCGGTGACGCTTTAGCGCCACTTCCTTCTTGAAGGCGCCGTCCTGGGTACCCAGTATCTATCGGTTAACAGGTGGATGGCTTGCAGCCGTAGGCGAGGCCCTTCTCGTCGTGCCCTCTGTTCCGGTGGGCTGTTTCTGTCCTTGATCTCCCTTCGGCGCCCTGTTGTCGTCTTCCCATCCGTGCTCTAGGGTGAGCTTCTTCAACTCCGACGGTGCGGCGCTCTTCGAACCGAGCGGGGCAGGGGCCTCTTCGGATGTGGAGGCGGGTGGCGCCTCGACTATGGGTGACCTTCAGGTTGCAGATGCAGGCATGTTTACTCTAGCGTTTCAGAGGCTTCGTCGTCAAGTTTGCTCTCGCCTCACCCTCAGTCAGCGATCGTCGCAGCCGTCAAGGATTTGGAGCACATCAAGCCATGTGTCGTGTGTAGTTTATGTTCTTGTTGTTCTTTTTCTTGTAAGCTGTTTTCCTCAGCATCTGTACTCTCTTGCCGTACTGGCTTTATTAATTTAAAGTCGGGCGTTATCGCCTTTTATCTAAAAAAAAAGCTCGGGCGAGCCTGCCAAAGCTCGGGCCAGATTGTCCGATGCTGCAGCGGTCAGCTTGCGAGGGCTGATACACTGAAGAATTTACCACCGCCAAATCATAATCTAGTACTTGGAATTGTACGCTGCAGTCTGTCTTGCATCAGCAAGTTTTCTGCTTTTACTGAAAGTAATCAAATTGCATATTGTTAACAACTCAAGAGAGGCAAGAAGAAGTTGGGGTGTATCGAATAATAGAAGTGACTGCGAAGAACTTTTCATCAATTTCACTTGCCGTCTGACAAGAAGGATGATGCACGGGCCTTAGCTCGCGGCCTGCAAAAGTTATACGCAAATATTCCTTTTACGCGTTGGAAGAGAAACATTGGGTACTGAACTCAGCGCTACCTTTTCAAGTAGAATGGCTTTTCACGGTGTTGGTCAAGGTTAATTGCGTACTCTCCCTATATGTCGTTCATCCTTTGGTTCACGGTTTCTCCGTTGTATCAGGATTCAGGAACTTGTAGTTAAGCAGCCAAATGGTTCCTTAGATGAAGTGACATCACACTGGTCTCAACACGACATCTCTGCTCCTGAGAATGACAGTAGCTAAGAATACAAGTCAAATATTTCATCAACAAAATAAGATTTTGATCCAGTTTATGGATGTGAGTAGAAAAGTTAAGATTAATGGTTAAGAATCTTGGTAATTAGTGATAACTTTGAAAAATGCTAAAGTTATAGGTACATTTGACACCATCACTGGATAATTCCTCAGCGATGATGTACGTTTCTGCATTCGTTCCTCACGTCTAGGAACACCAACACGTACTGGTCCGCTGGCTGTCACTGGAGGAAGTAACAAGATACCTCACGCCATGTCTCCAAGCGTGATGCTCCCAGCAGAGGAACGACGTCAAGGACATCGCCATCATGCCAATTCACCCAAATCTAGGATTTCATCCCGAGACCTCAACCAAATCGATAGAAGGCGAGGGAGGAGTCGACACATTTCGGCGACGCCTCCAAGGAGGGGAATGGCGACCATGGGCGTCATTCCCACTGGCACGGACCGAAGACTGGTAAAACTTTCATCCGTATGGCGACCCATCTCCCACCCTACCCACCGGATTGGAGTAGCCATCCTTTTCTTACATACCTCCACTTCCGCAGCACCCCGCTATCGTAGCCAATCATCGTAGCCAGTAAGGCGCAACAGCCAGCTAACATCCGCCCGCGTCGGCCGAAGCCGCCACGACAGACAACCACCCATGGGCCTCCAAGGCGCAGCATGTCTTCCCCTTCCCGGCACACACACCAAGGCTTTCATGCTGCTGGAACCAGAGAGAGGGCGAGCACCACAACTTTCGACCGAAGGTGGCACAACTGGCCCGCTGCAAAACGCCTCGGACGTCCTTCACAGCCACAACTGACTAAAGTGGTGGAGGGGCGCGAGAATGATGACGCTGCTGTATGCAGCCGTGAGGGGGTAGGGTGGCAGGCCGATTGGGGCATGAGAGCCTTCGCAAGCCTTAGCACACGGGTCGCCCAAAGCCGGATGGGGCCCTGGTTGGGCCCTCGCACCAGCACACACTATGCCACATACTCAGATAGGAGGCACTCAAAAGTGTCTCCAATTCACTCAAAAGTGCCTCCAAATATTTTCTAAGGCACAAAAAAAAGTGCTTGATATAGTATTGTTGAGAAATGTATTTGTAGGCATTTTTTGTAAACTGCCTTTGAAAGTTTTTTGAGGCAGTTTTCAAACTGCCTCCAATATGCATTGGTGGCTGTCGAATCTGAGACTCTACAAATCCCTCGGGTGAAACCATAGGGTTTCGAATAGGACTCATGAGCGCTGGTGGCGATCGTCGGCTAAACAGGGGGCAAGATTTACCCAGGTTCGGGGCTCTCGTAGAGGTAAAACCCTTACTCCTGCCTCTGTCGATCTGTATTAATCGAGTAGATCGGTTACAATGGTGGTGGCTCAAGTCGAGAGTATGATCTCGAGCTCAAGGCTTTTGTGTTGCGGTATTGCTTGGTCCTCTTCCGGTGGCTCTCCTGGCCTTATATATGTGGCCAGGTCCCAAACCCTACCCGGAGAGGACTTGAACTCTAACCCTACGTCGTTTACAAGTTTCCTAACTTAACCCGCAAGGCAATACGGGTGGGCTTCACGTGAGCCTTCTGGAACACTCCAAGGGCTCCTCTTCTTGGGCCTTAACCTTGGGCCTGAGATGGGGTGTCCTTACCCGCATGGTACAGGATCCATGCCTTCGTCAGTAGCCCCCGAGCGTTTGCTCGAGTGGGATTTTTCCAGTCGAGTAGACGGTCAAACTTTTTTGTCTTTCTTTCTTTCGGATAATCAGTACGGTTGTTTCCAGTTTGAAGGGTGCGTTCCCTGTGTGATGAGTTTTTATACCCGAGTATCGAGTAATGTAAGTGCCTATTTTCATGCCTTTTTATCGCAGAAGGATATGGCGCAGTAGCTTGGCTCTCCCGAAAGACCAGGGCCAATTAATTGCAACTAGGGCAAAAACAATTCTGGCCTACACAGATTCGAGACCTCCGACTCGAACCCGATGAGGTGATCGTTGCGACTGAGCCGTAGTGGTCTTACCGAGTCGAACTTAACCTATGTGGGTACCCGGCGCGTCCGCTGGGATTTTTCTTCGTGTTGTTGACACGGAATCATACCGGAGGACGCAGCTTGAGTGCGATTCCAGACCCTTAAGAGAGATCTTTTCGGGTCTTACCTTCATACTCGAATGAATATGGCATCCGGATGTGCCTAGTCGGCTGAACAATCCAGGTTTATGATGTGCAAACATCATGTGAATGAATAGAAGGTTCTGCCTACTCGAGTAGTTTTATCCATACGAAAGAGTTTTCGTGTTAGGAGTTTTATACCCATATGAAAGAGTTTTCATGTCTGGGATGTTGTCCCATACGAAAGAGTTTTTCGTGTGTAGGGTGTTTTTCCCTGTTAAAGAGATCCTTCTTCATGATTTGTCCATGAAAAGTTACTTCCGTGTTTGGATGTTCTTATCCGAAGGAGTTTGTTCATACGGAGTTATTTTCGTGTTTGAACTTTCCTCTCGAAAGATTCTTCAGTTTGATGATGCACGCTATGACGTCATGGCGCACTTTATCCTCCCGATGGGACGTGACGGGGTGAGAGCAGAAGTGCTGGCCCACCAAGTCAGCTTTTTGACCGGAAACGAGACGTCGTTTCCGGTTTTTACGCGAACCGCGCAGTAAATGCGCACGATCTTCTGTTAAGATCGTGGCACGAAACAGCTTCCATCGTCCTCTCGTTTCGCCTTCGCACGCGGTGGCTGCGATGGACGCCACGTGGCGCATCGAGTGGCCAGGATCGAGTGGCCATGTGTATAAATACAGGCCTTGGTGAAACGGTGAAACTTTCCCAGCTTTCGCCTTCTCGTTCGTCTTCTTCCTCGCTCTCCATCTTCTTTCTCCCCTCGAGCTCGTGCTTAGCAGCAATGGCGGGCGGCAAGAAGTGCGCCACTACCGCCTCGGCGTCAGGAGAAGTTTCAGCGCAACCTGCACCGCGCTCGGGCGATTGGCGCTCGCCAACACCACGGCCAAGAGTGTCAAGAGATGCAGCGGGAAGGGTTGCTGCCCGCGGAGTCCGAGAAGCGGGTGCGCCTCGGCAAGAAGGAGGAGGTACCCAACCCGCGCGCGAACGAACGCGTGGTCTTCGCGGACCACGTGTCGCGCGGACTTTCTCTTCCCCTTCATCCATTCCTCGTGGCATTGTTGTATGTCTACGACATACATCTCCATGATCTTCCTCCGAATACAGTGCAGCACATATCATGCTTCATTGTATTCTGCGAATGCTTTTTGGGCATTTGTCCACACTGGGGCCTCTGGAAGGCCCTCTTCAAGGTCCGAATCTTCCGCGAGAAGTCGCGGGTGGAAACTGAGCCTGGCGAGCCTCTACGCACGGGTGGCTTTGGGATCCAAGCGAAGTCGGAGAATGGTTACTTCGGCATGTACTTCATCGACTCCGCCCAGGGATGGAGGAAAAAGTGGTTTTACGTCACCGACAACAGCTCGGATGGGATCCAGGAATTCCATCCGTTCGCTGTCTTGAAGAGACGGAAGTCCTGGGCGCACAAATTGCCGGCTGAAGAAACCCAGGTCGTCACGCCGCTACTCGCAAGGGTGGCCGCCCTCCGTGATCAAGCCGATGGAGTCGTGTTAAACGGGCTGCACTTGGCGAGCATCTTTCTCAAGCGTAGAATCCAACCCCTGCAGCACAGACCCTCCACGATGTGGGAGTACCAGGGCTCTGAGGATCCCAGTCGTGTGAGCCGTGAAGAGCTCTCGAACGTCGAGTTCGAGAAAAAGATTGCGGCCATCACCAGCTTATAGGTGGGAGAAAAATTCCCCGACTGCACAGTCGCAGCCTTCGAGGCGTCAAGGCCTCCACCATCCGAAGTGAGTTCGTCCTTCCTTCTCTCTTTATCTCTTTCCTTGTTTTGCATTTTGGTCGACTGAATTTTCCCTCGCTTTTCTTCTGTCTTCTTCTGTAGAGCTTATCCGTGGCCACCTGCTACCCTCAAGTGTCTGGGGAGGAGGCCTCAGAGTTATTGGCGAGTAACCTGGCGGCCCGGCCGATACCAGTGTTGCCAACGCTTCTTCGAGTTCCGAGCAAGATTCTTCGGATGACGCAGAGGACTCGAATGGCGGTCATCGCAAACGCCGTCGAGTGGAAGGTGACGAGGCCACTTCCAAGGACAACTCCTTGTAGGAATCTCCTGGGAAGGGGCCCCTCAACGTAGCTCCACTGCGCTCACTCGCCCCTTCCCCTTCATTCCCAGCAATCCAAACCTCCTGGAATGCGGATATGCTGGACGAGAAGGATGATGATGACGAGTAAGTTTCTCTTCTTGTTTTTAGTCGAATGTTTCCTTTTGCATCTTGTTGACGCTTTGTCTTCATTGCAGCCTGCAAGCTATCAGTCCTTGCAGGTACGCCTCTTCCCTTCCTCCCGAGAGGAGAAATAAAACGGGAGCTGTAGGTGAGACTCCTACCGCCGGCACGGTCCAGAATTCACCGAGTGTAGCCCCCAACGCGGCGACTACGGAATACATAATTCCTAGTTTTGCTGCTGGGGCTTCGGCTCCAAAGGAGGTGTCGGGCAGCTCAGCGGATCCCTCTCCCTCGCTCAGGGCCAGTAAACTCCGCTATTTGCTTTTTTAATACTTTATCGTCCTTGGATTTGCTATCGGGTGCACGTCAGTGCTCCCGATGGGAGTAGCCCCCGAGGTTGTAGTCGATCGCACGCGATCGGCTACAGGCTCAGAGATAGTCTTTTCCTTCTTCTTCTTTTTATCGGGTGCACGACAGTGCTCCCGATGGGAGTAGCCCCCGAGGCTATACTCGAATATTTACAATCGAGTATAGGCTCAAATTTCATTCTTCTAATTCTTCTATCTTCATGTTCCTTGTAGTCGCTTATTGATTCCCTTGCGGCGATTGGTCGCCGTGTTGTGCTCGCTGAGTCGGATTGCGGGATCCTTCGAACGGATCGTGATCGGCTCGCCTTAGAGAATGAGCTTCTTCGAAGTAAGTTTACCATCTTTTCCTGTTTTTTTTCTCCATCAACTCTTCGGTTCTGATAAATGTTGATGTGCATCTCAACTTGAGTTTTTGAAGACCGATAAGGAGAATGCCTCCATTCGGGCAACAGCTCAAGAGGCTAAGCTAGCGGCTTTCCGACAGGAGCTCGAGTCTTCCCGCATGCTATCGGCCGACCTCGAAGGAAAACTTGCCGCTGCCCAGGATGCTCTGAAGAGCTTGGAGGACGCTGGCACCAAGGCGGACGCCGATCTCGTCAACTTTCTTCGTCCCCTTGCAGAGCGCTTCGCGAGTAAGTTGTTTTTGTCTACGATCTGCTTTTTGTCTTGGTGAATCCTTTGGACCCTAACATTTTTCTTTCGTAGGTCTTCTAGGTGTCCCACTAGAGCTTCCTGGGGTTCCTGGAGTGGAAGCGTTGACAGATTCTTGCGCCCAGCTCAGGAGGCATGCAGCAGGAGTTTGCACCTTGATTGGCGACGCCATTCGAGTGTTGACGCAGCTGCACGGACGCCTCCTCGTCAACGCCGTGTCTCCACCCGCGCTGGGCGATCTGCTGAAGATCTTCTCGGAGAGCAATCTCCTTGAAGCTTACGCGGTTGCTCAGTCAGAATCTGGGGCGAAGACCGCCATCCAGTTCGCGCTGGCGCATGGAGTCACTGGCTTGGAGGAGGCCTACTCGGATCTTCAAGTTGATCCTTCCACGGGCAAAAAGGTAGGGCTTCGTCGTTTTGGCGAGCCAGCCGGAGTCCTTGCTCGGAAGTTGTCCGAGTTGTTTGCTCGTGCAAAGGGATCAACTACCGCCGCGAGTGGCAGCACTACTGTAGCTCCTTAGTATATTTTTTCTGTATTTCGTTGCTTCGATTGTAATGAACCTTGGGATGTGCTCCCGTATTTTCGTTGTTTTAATTGGAATGTTCTTCTGAAATGCTTCCTGCGATTGTGTGTTTGCTCCCGATGGGAGTAGCCCCCGAGCACCTGTTGAATAGGTGGTTTATATATCTCGAATAGGGCATCTTATTCCTTTACTTTCCTTGTATTCTTCCAGGTTGCTGGGATTGCCGCGGAGCCTTCGGGTGGAATTGCTACTCCAGCAAATCCTCTTGTTGCTGCTGTTGGGACCTTTGCAGGTCTCCGAAATCGGGTTTCTGAAGGTGAGCGCAAGCTGAAAGCCTTGCGCGGGGTAGCCGATGTTGCTAAGTCCAAGCAAAAACTGGCGATTGAGCGTGAACAGTTTTTGATAGATGAGTTGGCTTCTGTCGCTAGGGATTTGCTGTGTAAGTAATACATCCCCCAAGTCTTCTTTGTCTTGTTTTCTTTTTTGATCGCGAACCTTTTCTTTTCAGTTGTTCAGCCGGATGACAGGGATGAGAAACGCTGGGTAGAGAACCACATCTTTCAAGAAGCTAGCAGCTCAAAGCCTCATGCGAACAATTTTTGGTCTGATCGCAGTCGAGGCTTTTTGTTGGCTACGTTGAAGTTCCGAGTCATCCAGGCGAAGATACTCGTGAGTTCCTTTCACGAGGTCTTGATTGCAATGAACGCCGCTTTCTATCCGCTGCAAAGGGGTCCTGAGAATTGGAGTCATCTTCTCAGGGTGTTCGGGCAAGAGGGAGAGATTCGCGAGTGTGTTCGCAATCAAATGACTTGCGGCTCGGTGGTGGCTCTCGCCTTTGTCCGATTATGGCATCCTGAGGTGAACTTCAACTCCATAGCTAGACTTCCGGACGGCCCCATCAACGATATTTCTTCGCATTATAGGGTTGTTCGTCCAGCAGCGGAAGAAATCATTCGATTGACCTCTAACCAAGTAGATCGGGTGCTGGCGGCCGAGAACGCCCAACGACATGTGTGATTGTAGGATGTATATATCCTGTCGTGTTGTATAGTTTGTAAAAACTGTTGTAAGGTGTTTTAATCTTGAATATATAAATTTTCCTGTGATGCTCAGCTTTAGGCGTAGCCCCCGTGTGTTTGTGGGGTGTATACCTGTAACTTTTAGCATGTAGGGATGAACAATCTTCGAGTGTCTATGGTTGAGAAACCATGTATTTTATTGTGATGACTAAGAAGTCATGTGTTTGTCTGTTCGAGCTACAAGAGTGGCTAATATAGCCGTATTATTGCGAGTAAAATGAATCTAGGGATAAAATTTGCGGAAGTGTATGCGATATTTCAAGGATTGGAATAGATGCCTCCAGTCGACGGGTTCTTCAGTCTATAGACTCCACCTGGGATAACTTCGTGTATTATGAAGGGTCCTTCCCATGGTGGCTCGAGCTTGTGTCCTTCCTTCTGCTTGAGCCGTAGCACCAGATCTCCTACTGCGAACGCTCTGTGGAGTATGCGGCGACTGTGATAGTTTCGCAGTGATTGTTGATATATTGTGGATCTTGCGAGTGCAATATCACGCATTTCATCGAGTGCGTCCATATCTTCCGCGAGTGCCTTGTTGGAGGTTTCTTCGATGTAGGCTACAACTCGTGGGGCGTTGAACCTGACGTCCTCGGGAATGACTGCTTCTGCCCCGTATACCATGAAAAATGGTGTGTAGTTTGTGGATCGGTTCGGAGTTGTGCGGAGGCTCCATAGCATGGAGGGTAGCTCTTCGGCCCAATGTCCTGCTGCTGGGTGTAAACGACCGAGAAGACGCTTCTTGATGCCAGCTGAAACTAAGCCGTTGGATCTTTCGACTTGTCCGTTCGTTTGCGGATGGGCAACTGAGGCAAATTTCAAGTTGATGCCCTTTTCTTCGCAGAACTGCTGTGTTTCCTTGGCTGTGAAATGAGTACCATTGTATGTAATGATGTCGTGTGGTACTCCAAACCTGCATACGATGGAGTCAAGGAATTTTACGGCGCATTGGGCGCTAGCCGGGGTTACTGGCATGGCCTCAATCCACTTGGTAAATTTGTCAACTGCGACCAGCAAGTGTGTGTATCCACCTGGCGTGGACTTGCGTAGTGGTCCTACCATGTCCTGCCCCCATTGTGCAAAGGGCCAGACGATGGGTATCATATGCAATTCCGTAGCAGGTGCGTGCGGTTTTGGTGCGAATCGCTGGCAAGCGTTGCACCTGTCGACCAGTTCCTTTCGTCTCTGGCTGCTGTGAGCCAGTAGAACCCTGCTCGGAAGGCTTTTCCCACGATTGCTTTCCAGCTAGCGTGATGTCCACAGTCTCCCGGGTGGATGTCTTGTAGTAATTCCTTGCCATCTTCGGGTGCGATGCAGCGCTGGAGTATGCCCGAGATGCTCTGTTTGTATAACTCTCCGTTGATCACCCGAAAGGATTTACTGCGTCTGATTATCTGTCGAGCCACGCGAGGATCTGCCGGGAGCTGTTTGGCGGACAAGTAGTCGAGATATTTCTGCGTCCAGACTGGCTCGACCAGAAAAACTTGTCGCGAAATATTATGAATAAGCTCGATGATGGGAACTTGCGGGCTGACCTCTGTTTTTGGGGTGCTGCGGGTGCTCCTGCAGCTTTCTTGACTTTGACTGATCTCTTAGTCATCCGCTCGAAATATATCCCTGGTGGTATGGGTGTGTTTGTGGAACCCATGTTTGCCAGCCTATCTGCTTCTTCGTTGCTGGATCTCACAATATGCTTCAGCTCGCATCCTTTGAAACTTCCTTCGAGTAGGTTGTACATGTCACGATATGCGACCATGTTTTCAGCGATTGCGTCGCATTCCTTCATTGTCTGCTGCACGATGAGATTGGAGTCGCCGTATATCATCAGTCGGGTGGCTCCACACGCGACTGCCATCTTCATCCCATGCAACAGGGCTTCATATTCTGCGTCGTTGTTCGATGCTGGATCATCGGGTGGAAAATCCAATCGTAGGACATATTGCACCTTGTCTCCTCTAGGTGATATTAGGACGATTCCGGCTCCTGTTCCTTCATTTTTCTTTTGGACCCGTCAAAGTACATCCAGTTGCTCGTGTACTCAGGCGGTCCGGGTGTTTGTAACTCTGTCCACTCGCTTAAGAATTCCACGAATACCTGGGATTTTACTGCGTTGCGTCCTGCGTAGGTGATGTCCCAAGCGCCCAGCTCGATGCTCCATTTTGCTATTCTTCCGGATGCCATAGGGTTGTTCATGATTGTACCGAGTGATGCATCATTAACCACTGTGATGGCGTGTTCCTGGAAATAGTGCTTGAGTTTTCGAGCTGTAAGAACAACTCCATATGCGAGCTTCTAGTAATGAGGATATCGTTGCTTCATGGCGAGAGCACTTCACTGATGTAATAAATCGGTCGTTGGACTCCATATGCCTTGCCGTCCTCAGGTCGTTCGACTACGATTGCTGTGCTGATGACCTGGTTTGTGGCGGCTAGGTATAGGTAAAGTGGCTCCCTCTCTTGCGGTGTTGCAAGAACGCGTCTGCTTTGCAACGATCGTTTCAGATATGCGAACGCGTGTTTAGCTTCTGGTGTCCACTCGAATTTCTCCGTTTTCTTCAACAGCTTGTAGAAGGGTAATGCTTGCTCGCCCAAGCGCGCGACTGCTCAAGGCGGCTAGTCGCCCTGCGAGTTGCTGGACTCCGCGTAGATTGGTTGGCTCCTTCATTGTCAAGATTGCTTGTATTTTCTCTGGGTTGGCTTTGATGCCTCTGGCGGATACCAGGTACCCGAGAAGTTTTCCTGCTGGGACGTCGAATACGCATTTTGTCGGATTGAGCTTGATCCTGTATGCGTTGAGGGCGTCGAACGTTTCTCTAATGTCCTCGAGGAGTGTGTCCTCCACTCGAGTCTTGATGACGATGTCGTCAAAATACACTTGTACGTTCTTGCCAATGAGCTTGGCGAGGCATTTTTGCATGCAGCGCTGATATGTTGTGCCTACGTTCTTGAGCCCGAAGGGCATTGTCGTGTAGCAGTATACACCATGTGGTGTGATGAATGATGTCTTTTCTTCGTCCTCCTGCTTCATCCGGATCTTATTATATCCCGAATAGGCGTCCAGGAAAGAGAGGCGTTGACAGCCTGAAGTAGAGTCCACGATCTGGTCGATTCGCGGGAGGGGAAAGTTATCCTTGGGGCAATGCTTATTTAATGACGTGTAGTCGATGCACACTCGAAGGATGTCCGTATTCTTTTTGGGACCAGCACCGGGTTTGCTAACCAAGTGGATATCTTGATCTCCCTGATGAATTTTGCTGCTAGCAATCTATTTACTTCTTCTCCAAGCGCTTTCTGCTTGGGTTCTGAGAACCGTCGGGTGGTCTGCTTGATGAGTTTTGCATCCTTGAAGACTTCGAGTGAGTGCTCGGCGAACTCCCTGGGTATTCCTGGCATATCTGAGGGCTGCCAGGCGAAAATTTCCCAGTACTCACGGAGGAGTTCGACGAGCGAGCTTTCCTATGCTTGCGAGAGGGAAGTTGAGACCATCGTTGTCTTCGCAGAATCAGTCGGGTGCACCTGATGTTTTCGGGTGTCGCTGTTGGCGCTGAATTCCAACTCAGGCGTGTTTTTCTTTGTGAGGGGCATCACAGAGTGATCTGTCGTTTTTGCCAACTCTTGTAATTATTCTTGCATCCCGAAAGAACTCGATGTCGCACTTGTTGGATTTCTGGAAATCTCCGTCTTTGGTGATAACACCATATTCTCCAGGTAATTTGAGCTTCAGGTACGCATAGTGTGGTACTGCCATGAATCTGGCGAACGCTGTTCGACCAAGGATGGCGTGGTACTGTGAGGGCCAGTCGACGACTTCGAAATCAAGGAATTCTCTTCTGTAATAGCTTCGATTCCCCAACACTACTTCGAGGTTAATTGTTCCGAGTGGACGGATTGCCTTTCCCGGAACTATCCCGTGGAAGGATATTTCTAATTCCGCAAGGCCATCCAGGTTCCTGTTCATCCGACGGAGTGTGTCCGCGTAGATAATGTGGATGCCACTGCCACCGTCCATGAATACGCGGGCCAAGTCGTAGTTGCCAATCTGTGCTTGGATTACGAGGGCGGCGTGTCCTGGTCGATAGACTCGTGGTGGGTGGTCGTTCATTGAGAATGTGATCGATTGGTCCACCATCTTCAGGTATTCGGGCCTTGTTGGCGGGGTCTGCACAGCCATGCATAACTGTCGCGTGTTAGTCTTTTGAGCTCTGCGAGATGGACATACCTTCTGGATCATTCCTAACTATCCCGCCGGGTTCGGGTATGAGTTGGCTCCGGTGTTTTGTGCGGGTGGCGCAGGAAGTGCAGCTAACGCCATGTTTGGATTTGTTGGTGAAGGTAGGGGTTGTGGCGGCTGGAATCCTTGGTGTCCTCCTCCCGGAAGCGGTGGGTAATTTTGATTGGCTACCGGTCTCGTTTTCCTCGAGAAGGCCTCTGAGATTTCGATAAACTTTCGGCAATCCTTAAGAAGGTGTGTTGCCTTAGTTTTTCCCGTGCGCTTATCTGTAAATAGATGTAGCGAGCAGTATGCGTCGAGGTCCTCCTTGGGAGTTTTGTCTTCAGCCTTCGGTCTCCATTCGCGACTTCCACGGCGTCCGGTATCGCGACTTCGCGTGAATTCCGCCGCTACCATCTCCTCCCGATCCTCGTGATCGTAGTATTTTCTTCTCTTTCTTCGACTGTGGCGATCTTCTTCGGGTGCCGGCGATGATGTTCTCTCATTGCGCACCGCGTCTTCTCCTTTAGCCCATTTTTCGGCTATGATCATCAGCTCCCCAATAGTTTTGGGTGCGGCTCTACCTAGCTCTTCTCTGAAAGCAGTCCGTCGGGCGCCCTTTGCAAAGGCTTCAACCGCCACTTCTTCCGAGATGTTTCCTGCGGTGTTCCTAAGTGGTCCATCGCTGGATATACTCGCGGGTGGACTCGCAGCTTTTCTGCTTGCAAGCTCGCAGTTCTTCAATGGTGGCTGGTCTCTTGTAGGTCGACTGGAAGTTTTTGCAGAAGTCGCGGTGTAGGTCGTCCCACGATGCGTAACAGGATCTTGGCCTTGCTTCCAGCCACCTACGTGCCGCGCCAACGAGGTGTAGATTGAGGTATTGCATAGCCGTGTTCTTGTTCCCACGTTGGCATTTTTACTGCCGTGAGGTAGTCGTTTAGCCATGACGAGGGCTCGAGCGAGCCATCGTATTTTGTTACTTCAGTGCTAAGCTTGAATCTTCTGGGTAGGGGTGCTTTGCAGATGCTGCGAGCGAAGCAAAGTGCACCGCAGGTTTCGTCATCCGAAGAGCTGGACGAAGAACGTTCGCGATTCCGCACTTCTCTTGCCTTGTCCACCCTATTTTTTGCGATGTCTGATCGCGCATCGTATCCAGGCTGGTTGCGGTCAGTATCCTTCCTTGGCTCCTTGCTGCGTTTTCGCGAGCGGCTGCTGTGATGTCGTGAGCTTTGGTCTCTTGGGCTGCCTTCGCTGCTGCTTCGACCGTCACCATGGCGTCGAGCTTCTTTTCCCGGACCGCGGCGTGGCGACTTGTCTCTTCTTGGCAAAGCGCTCCTACCCTTGCGAGATGCTTCTCTTTCTTTCTCCTTCTCTTTCTCCTTCTCCAGCTGTTAAGCGGCTTTCCGACGGTCATAGGAGGCGAGCCTCGCGGCTGCCAGTCCTAGCCCCTTGCGCACTTCTTTGTACTGCTCTGCTCGAGGGTCACTTTCCGTCGGCTGGTTCATCTGCATGTAAGTTGATGCGGCCAGGACCGCGGCAGCGGGATTTTGCGGGTAGACGTTCCCGTCATCATCAACTCGCATAAGGGAAGGTGCGACCGACCTGCTGGTCCTGCCTAAGGACTCGATGTCCCTGGATGTTGATGCGTATCCCTTCCTCGCGGGTCGGGTACCGACCGAGGGTGCTAGGGACAGCTCAGCTCGTCGTTGACTTGATTCATCCGCCGCTCTTCTTCGACGGGCCAGATCTATTCGAGCATCCTTGATGGTTGCGGCTGCTCTCACCAGATGATAGTGGTAGGCGACCATGTCTTCGTGTGGTGATTCCGCTGCGGGTGGCTTGCTCGTTCGCATAGCCTCTTTGGCTCGGTCCCAAGCGTCCCGCGTGACGCCGATTATGGCGCGTTCTGCCGCGCTGTGTTCTGTTTTCGGGTGTGGCTCCGATCCTGCCATGCAGACTTGAGCCAGTGGTGGCTCGTGTGTCCTAGGCGCAGATTGGAAAGCTCTTTGGACTCGAGAAGGTTCCTCTGTCGAGAGGGTATGATAGTCGTTGATGTTGAAGCGGACGGACTCGCCGCTTTCTTCCAGATGAAGGCGCGAGTCGACGGCTCCTGATTCAGATCCTGATTCTTCTGGGAAGTGGAGGATTCCATCCCTGTTGGTCACGAACTTCAAGCTTCCGAACGTCAAGGTGACGCTCCTCTCCAGATCACTGAATATTGGGCGTGATTCCGGCGAGTGAGGGGTGACCACGACAGATCCGATCCTGATAGGATTGGTCGGAGTCGTAGTCGAGGGTTTCCAATGAGAGTTGGTTGTCGATGAAGCCGAAGATGCCGGAGATCCAGCGCCCGCCGTTCCCACAGACGGCGTCAATTGTCGAATCTGAGACTCTACAAATCCCTCGGTGAACCCATAGGTTTTCGAATAGGAAACTCATGAGCGCTGGTGGATCGTCAGCTAAACAGGGGGCAAATTTACCCAGGTTCGGGCCCTCGTAAGGTAAAACCCTTACTCCTGCCTCTGTCGATCTGTATTAATCGAGTAGATCGGTTACATGGTGGTGGCTCAAGTTGAAGAGTATGATCTCGAGCTCAAGGCTTTTGTGTTGCGTATTGCTTGGTCCTCTTCTGGTGGCTCTCCTGGCCTTATAGGTGGCCAGGTCCCTCAAACCCAACCCGGAGAGGACTCGAACTCTAACCCTACGTCGGTTACAAGTTTCCTAACTTAACCCGCAAGGCAATGCGGGTGGGCTTTCACGTGAGCCTTCTGAACAATCCAAGGGCTCCTCTTCTTGGGCCTTAACCTTGGGCCTGAGATGGGGTCCTTACCCGCAGGGTATAGGATCCATGCGTTCAGTGGCACTATTCAAACCGCCTCTAAAATTCATTTGGGGCATTTCAAAACTGCCTACAATACACATTTGGGGCGTTTCCAAAATGCCTCCAATATCCATTGGAGGCACTTTGAAACTCCTCCCAATATCCATTTGAGGCACTTTTGAAACTGCCTCCAAAAAATGGTAATGGAGCAGTTTTAAAACTGCCCTCAAATCTATTTACTGGCAGTTTCAAAACTGGCTCAAATAGACATTTGTGGCAGTTTGAAAACTGCCTCCAATATCCATTTGGAGGCACTTTTGAAACTGCCCTCCAAAAAATGGTAATTGGAGGCAGTTTTAAACTGCCCTCAAATCTATTTACTGGCAGTTCAAAACTGGCTCAAATAGACATTTGTGGCAGTTTGAAAACTGCCTCCAATATCCATTGGAGGCACTTTGAAACTGCCTCCAAAAAATGGTAATTGGAGGCAGTTTTTAAAACTGCCCTCAAATCTATTTACTGGCAGTTTCAAAACTGCGTACAACATTCATAGTGCACAATGCACTCAAATCATTCAGTTTCACAGCAAATGAACCCCTAAATCAACATGCATAAACAGATTTCACAGTATATCAAGTGCAACATTCACAGTACAACATTCAAAATGCCTACAACATTGTACATCCACCAACATTCAACGGTTTCAAGTGCATTGTGCATCCACCAACATTCACAGGCATGTATAATATACAGGTTTCACAGTAAGATATAGAACGAGATGTAGAACAAAATGCACAAACAGATTTCAAATGCATAAACAATTTCACCTTGCTATGTACTGGCAGTTTCAGATGAATCCATTGTATCAAATTCACTATCTCTAATTTCTGTCTTGGTTTCCTTGTTCTCTTAATTGGTGGTTTGTGAGTCACAGACTTCATTTGGCAAGTTGTGCATCTTGATGTAGTTCCTCAGGAAGCTGTGAGTCATCCATGTGTTCTGCAATGTGTGAGTCTACCTGAGGCTTCTTCTGAGCTTTCTAGTTTTCACTGTTGTAGGCTCTGCCACTTGTGAGTCATCTACTTCATCAAATTGCTGGTCTAGAATCTCTGCATGAGGCTTCTTTTGAGCTTTCTAGTTTTCACTGCTGTAGGCTCTGCCACTTGTGAGTCATCTACTTCATCTTCTTGCGACTAGCATCTCTGCATGAGGCTTCTTCTTGAGCTTTTCTATTTTTCACTGATGTAGGCTCTGCCACTTGTGAGTCATCTACTTCATCAAATTGCTGGTCTAGCATCTCTGCATGAGGCTTCTTCTTGAGCTTTCTAGTTTTCACTGCTGTAGGCTCTGCCACTTGAGTCATCTACTTCATCTTCTGCTGGTCTAGCATCTCTGCATGAGGCTTCTTCTTGAGCTTTCCTATTTTTACTGATGTAGGCTTCTGCCACTTGTGAGTCATCTACTTCATCAAATTGCTGTCTAGCATCTCTGCATGAGGCTTCTTCTTGAGCTTTCTATTTTTAACTGCTGTAGGCTCTGGCACTCGTGAGTCATCTACTTCATCAAATTGTTGGACTGTCATCTCTGCATGAGCTTCTCTTGAGCTTACTATGTTCACTGCTCTAGCTCTGCCACTTATGAGTCATCTACTTCATCTTCTTGCCGATCTAGCATCTGAGAGTCATGCAACACTTTCTTGAGCTTCTAGTCTTGACTGGTGTTGTCTCTGGTAGCTGTGAATCCTCTACTTCATCTTCTAGTTGGTCTACCATCTGAGAGTCATGCAGCACTTTATTGAGCTTTCTAATCTTGACCTTTGTATTCTTCACTGATATAGGCTCTGGAAGATCTCCTTCATCTGGAACACTTTGTGTATCATCTACTGTGTGATCTTCCTGCTCCTCTACTTGGAATTTCATAGGTGCTGTGAATCCTCTCTTCTTTGTCTGTATTGCTGGAGGCTGTTTTTCTGTATTGATGTACTGGTGGAGGCTTTGTTGTCAATCATTCTTCATAAAATAGCTTCCCTGTTGATCTGCCTTCCTCCTGCTGTGTCTTTCTACAACTGTCAAGCAAAAGTCTCATCTTATCTATTTGTTCTTCCCCTTTTTTTTACTGACTTTGTGACCTTTTTTTTGCTAGAACGCTGATTATCTATTTGCTGCCCGCTGATCAAGTTTAACACAAGCCCACAACCCTTTTCTTGCCTACGCTCAGGTGTTTTGGCCAGCATCTCTGACACACTTCTTGGATGTTCTTCAGTTTTCACCTGCACATAGCAGTTTTTCATTTAGTACATTGTGTTTGACAATACATTCTTACAGGATAACAATTGGCATCGAAAACTTTACTTACGTATAGTTTTGGCCATGGGATAGTACGTCTTCAGCATTTCCCATCATTTTAACTCTTCCCAGTGGACGAGGAAGCTTTGTTGTACAATTGACAACAAGGTCTACCGTGACTTCAAAGTAATGACCTCTGTCACTCTGAACAGTTCCAATTGCTGCAATAGCATTGCTTGTTGGGGAATTTAGTTGAACACTCATCCAGGTTTTATTACGAGGAAAGCGCTCTTTTCATTCTTCTCCCTATAAACTTCTGCCAATGCACATTCTCCTCTTCCTTTACAATCTTGGGATTCAAGCTTGTGTTGTTATGCTACATTCAACATTTAGCAAATATTAGTTTAGTACAATTGGTAATAAGTAAAGTACATAGCTATTTCTATTCAAATTTATCTTTGTTCCTAACCTTTTCTAGCAGCTGCTTGAATGATTTCTTTCGTACAGGCTCTTCTGTATTCTGCATATGGTTATGTTGTTCATTGGGTTCGAATCTTTAGTTGGCTGAGCAGGTTTCATTAAGTTAGCATGCAATGTTCTCGAGTCAATGGCATTCACATTGAATTTTGCATCAAGGAAAATACCTCGTGTGCATTATATGGTTGAACTCCACTGTCCAGTTCTTTAGAATCCCGAGGCTTCGCGACCTTGAGTTACCATGCAGAGCACATATTTTAGAATTAGCAACCTATTAGCCAGTTGTGCCAACTGAGCAGCAAGTAGAGATTCAAAAATCAGAAACGTATTATTCAAGTGTACTTTCGTTCAAAACCACTGTGCCCTGCTTTGAAGCGAACTAGATCCTGCCTTAGTCTCTCTTCAAGCTTTCATGTCTTGTAGACAGGTTATCGAGACTCTGCTTCAACTCTCTGTTCTCCAATCTACTTCATTCAGTGCAACCAGAGCCTTGTCAGTTTGTTTCTAATCCCTTTCCACCAACTACCAATCCTGACAATGTCTTGTGCTCTTTGCATTTGAAAAACTGAAGAGTACACATCATTCTCATGTGCTACTTCACCTACAAGTTCTGGGTTTTCTTGAATTTTTCATTTATTTCTTTCTGCAAATTAAAAGAATAACTTAGTACTCTATAGTCTGGAACACTACAACATAATCTAGGAATATAGTTTCAAACTTGTACTTACAATCTTAGATTCTGCAAAGAATTGACTGGAACCCCTTTTCTGGTTGTGAGTTATTTATACAACTCGGCCCTTCCAATTTTTCGACCTTCTTGAATACCCTGTGTAAATAAAGTTTAAATAGAAATTATTGAATGTACCATTTCTGTTCGTTACAATGTAAATTCACATATCGAATAAAGAATATCATGTTTGTACCAACTGATCTTGGACCATAACAGAACTCCTTGATCCTGCACTGTGAATTGCATTTAGCTGCTTAGTTCTAGCTCCATGATTGAGTTCACTCAAAGCCTGCATTCATCAAAGTTTTACATGAACACATTGAAATCAAGTTGAAATTCAAATTCTGATTAATAGTTGCTCGACTAGTTGACTAATGTTTCAGATTGTTCCTAAGATTGTAAGTCGACTTGTCGACTAGTCTTCGACTAGGCGACTACTCTTCGACACGTAATCCTAGTATTTAACTACTGTTTTCAGAGTGATTGTTCATAGTACCTTGGATCTACTAGTTTTTTCAATGTCTCACCAACCATTTCCACTGTGCATTTGGAATTCTGCCCTTACATCCCCTTAGAATGTTGTCCACTGTTGATTCTTCAGGCTTGTAATACTTCCCCTTCAAAATGCATTTAAAATCCTTCCCTTCTTGCTAGCAGATTTTAGAACCCAAGGCTTATACAGTTCATTAATTTCAATGAAACCCTGCAGTACAGTTATTATTCAGCTCAGACAGTTTGTACAATTTGACAAAATTGAAAGGAGTACAAAAAGGATGTAGGCAATACCCGTAGAGTTTCCCATAATTTCTCCTTCTGACACTTAGGTACCTTGCTCCAGTTTGTAGCAGCTAGGAACACTTCTTTCCCTTTTACTAATGTTCCGATAAAATTGGTCAAGTCACTTGTTCTTAAACTACATGGTTGTCCCAGATGATTGAACTCCAGCCTAATTTGCAGTTTGGATCAAACACTTTCCAGAATCCCTTCATATCATTGGCCCTCTACCTCTTTTCTTTTTCAGTATGCCTGCAACGTCAAAATTCAATGAAATCAAATAAATACACTGAATTATGCAATTCAACATACTGGATAGCAGTGTTAACTAAATGCAGTACACAAGTACGGATTGCTGTACCTTCTAAGTTTCCAACCTCAAATCCTTCATCGTGGACTACTGCAGTAGTTTCATTCCCAATCATAGCTTCTCCTTGTGGTTCTCATCCTCTTCAGTCTCTTCATCTTCTCCTCGTCACTCCCTTTGTCGGGGGGTTACCCCCGAGTAGGTAAAGGCAAGTGGTAAAGGCGACTGTCAGAAGAGAGGTTTGGTCGAGTAGCCACCTACCCGGTACCTGCTACCCGGTTGACTGCTACTCGTCTCACCTCAAGATGACCAGAAGGAAGAATCATTCAAGTTCTCTCCATTCGAGTAAAGAGTTGGCCCGAGTAAAATTGGCGGGAACCTACTCGGGCCAGAAAGTTCAAAGGAGCCGTTCTGACACAGGATCCCGCGACCTGGGTCCGTACTTGGCAGTATTCGAACTACTGTTCATCTGGGACCGGCCTGCCTGACAGTGACAGCATGGAAGCAGGCCGTCGCAGGATAAGGGGGTCCACTCTGTGTTTGGCACAGTGACACCAGTCTGTCCCCTTGTTTTGGCCCAACGACTTTCCAGATGCAGCCAAGATTAGGAACCAAAGCTGTCAGCGGGAACCCGGAAGAAGGACGATGCACACTATGTCGACACTTGTCTAGATTTGGACGTATCCGGCTGGGAACCATATATATAAGGTGCCCCGCCGCCTCCTGCGAGGGGCACGTTGAGATTGAACTGAGGAAACCCTAGTTCTTGACCTAATTCATCACGTAGAGAGAAGAGTGGCTACTCGGTAGCAAGAACATTGTACTGTGGCTACTCGGTGAGACACCAGAATACATAGAGAAAGGCAGGAGTAGGGGTTTTACCTCCTCACGAGGGCCCTGAACCTGGGTAGATCGTGTTGTTTGCAGTGTTTACTTCGTACCTCACGCGGCTACTCGTCGCGTGATCCCTCCCCGAGCACCTCCAGCGTCCTTCGTCCCACATCTTTAGCCATCCCATGGCATCTGCCGTGACACCACCACGACAGTGGCGCCCACCGTGGGGCAACCAGCGGCACTGGCTGGAGTTTCTGTTCGGACGGGATCTTCTTCAGCGGAGCGCGTGGTCTGTGGCCTTGTCCACAGATTCGGCTCTTTCGACTCGTCACCGACAACGCCGGCGATTTCGGCGGCAGGGCCATGCCGGAGGGCGGCTCGGTGATCTCCTTCGGCTCTCACCTCGTCTACGTCGCCACCGTCGCCAACCGCGAGTACCCCGAGCTGGTGCATGACACGGAGGATCCTCCCGCGGTGATCGCCGCTCGCGGAAGGCCCGCGTGCCGCTCTGCGAACTGCGCCGAGGTGATGGTGACGGCTTGGCGGCAAACACTGGCGCAGCCGCTACTGGCGCTGCGGCCGTCGTCGAGGAGATTGATGCACCGGCTGCTGGTAGCAGGGTTCACCGGCCCTACGAGAAGGAGAGCAACTTGCCGCCTTCCACGCCTACGGTCATTCCCGCGTCGGCTACGCGACCTGGCATGCCAACTCCCACCGACATCGAGCTCCTGGCCATGAGGGAGCAGCTCGAGCGGCAACGCCTGGAGCTGCTTGCCGAGCAGGCGAGTTGGATAAGGTGAGGTTGGAGTTGAGTCTAGATCAGCTTGAGTACAACAAGGCTCACGCTTCACGCCAGTCGCTAGAGGCCTAGCAGAGTAGGTGCCACTCGGCGCAACCTTGGTGCCGAGATGGCGACAGTTGTAGAGGCTCCCGCTCAATCCGCCACCGCAAACACCTCCACTAGGCCCAGATATAGCACACCCGCCAAAACACTTAGAGCTGCAGAGGCCGTAGCTGCCGAGTTGCCTCGCCTAGATGGCGATGCGCGTGTTAGGCAGCAAGAAAGACTCAACGAGTTGGTGTTGGAGGCTGCTAGGCAGAACGAGGAGTTCCGGAAGGCCAACCCGGGTGCTGGGGCTTCGCAGTGGTTCACTCGCACGCGGCTAGATCTAACGATCAGGCCTCGTCTCCGCATCCCAGCCGCGAGAAGAGCCGCAGCGGGCGTTCGGGCAGAGACAGGCAAATGCAGGTGTATGACCCGGCTGCTGCCGCGAGACAGCTTGCTGTGCCGCAGCAGCCCGGGCAGGAACACAACGCTGCAAGAGCAGGCTCTCAAGCCCACCAAGCTCAAAGCCGTGCCCGAGATGCTGCACGTCCAGGTCCTTCTCGGCAACCCGCAGCTCAGCCTACTCGGCAGAGGCAGCAGCCGCGCCCAGTGGCACCAGTCGCCAACCCGGTGGAGCAGCCTGCAGCTGTGCAGGTGGACAGGTATGATGATGGCTACTCGGCTATGGAGATGGCCGGTTATGATGTACATGATCGTGTTGGCGAGCGCATGCTGGCGCCTGGAGATGCGAGGCATCAGTTGGACCGGATCAGCTTGTCGGCGCGGCTGGAGAGCACGGGTTGTCCCGGCCCCGAGTGCTTTGGCCCGCGCATCATGAACGAGCCGTCCGTGAAGAACTTCCAGCTTGCTAGAGGCACCAAGAGCTACAATGGCAGCACCAAGCCTGAAGATTGGCTCAATGACTATGTCACCGCGGTCCATGTCGCGAATGGCAACAGAAGATGGGCGGTGCGCTATGTTCCACAGATGCTAGAGGGTCCAGCCCGCACCTGGCTCAACAACTTGCCCAAGAACATCATTAATTGCTGGCTGGACTTCTCGGATGCCTTCATCAGCAACTTCACCAGCACATACAAGAGGCCGAATAGGCCACAGCAGCTATCAGCTTGCAGGCAGCGAGAAGATGACAGACCGAGAGTATCTTACTCGGTGGAGCACATTGAGGAACACCTGTGAGGGTGTGAATGAGGCACAGGCCATTACTTGGTTTGCGCAGGGATGCAGACATGGAAGTATGTTGTGGCAGAGATTGCAGAGGGAGATGCCGAACACTCTGGCGGAGACCATCAGATTGCGGATCATACGCACTTGGTGATCCTACTCAGCCACTAATGGACTCCTCTGAGCCGAGAAGAAACTTCAGCAACAGCAAGCGCAACGAGTTCCGCAACAAGCGCCGAGTAGATACTCGGTATGATCCCGAAGAGGTGAATGCAGTGACTGTTGGAGCTGGTGGCAGCCAGAGGCAGAAACCTGCTGGAGCCTACGGCAGAACCAGAACCAGGGCCAAGGCAACAAGAAGCCATTTCGCACCTCTCAGTCGGTAGCGGGAACTCCGAGCAGCCGAAGAAGTTTGTCTTTGATGACATGAAGGATGGCCCATGCAGTTTTCACACTCACCACCCCTCGAGGCCTGCTAACCACACTACTCGGCAGTGCGAATGGTGGGAGGCGATCAAGAGTGATGGCTTGCCTCCTCCTCCTCCTCTGCCAGCAGCCAACGCCAATGTGCAGCCTACTCGCGCACCCCGCAGCTCGGCCGCCAGTGTACCCGAGAAGAGAGAATGTGAACCAGGTGGCTTTAGGAGCCAACCAGAACTTCAACAATGAGAGATACCGCAACAACAACAACAACTACAACCGCAACAACAACAACAGAGGCAACAACAACAACTATCAGGCAACAACAACAACGGCAACAATGGGGCGAGGCTCCAACCAGTACCAAGAGCACCATGAGAGTTACATGATCTTCACTTCTGAGCCAGTCGACAAGCAATCACAGCACAGGCGGCCATGGAGGTCAATGCAGTGATTCCTGCCGTCCCTCACTACATGTATTGGTGTGACCAGGAGATCAGGTGGACCCGAGCAGATCATCCCAAGGTGATGCCCAATCCGGGTAGCTATGCCTTGGTGCTGGATCCTACCTTCCTGGGTCCCGAGAAGAATGTGAGGTTCAGCAAGTGCTAATCGACAACGGCAGCAGCATCAACATCGTGTACAAAGACACGCTCGAGAAGCTTGGCCTGGCCGAGAACATGATGCTGCCTAGCAAGACCACCTTCCATGGCATTGTGCCCGGGATCTCGTGCAACCCGATTGGCCGAGTGTGGATCGATGTGCTATTCGGCACCAGGGATAACTGTCGCACAGAGCGCCTGCAGTTCGAGGTGGTGGATCATCAGAGTCCTTACCATGCTCTACTCGGCAGGCCTGCTCTGAGCAAGTTCATGGCCTCTACCCATGTTGCATATCTGAAGATGAAGATCCCTGGTCCCAATGGCATCATTACTATCTCTGGAGATTACAAGAAGTCCATGGAGTGTGCCTCTGCTAGCTCCCAGTTGTGGAGTCGATGGTGATCGCTGCCGAGAAGAAGAAGATGTATGAGGTGGTAGCTATGGCGCAATCCGCGCAAGCTGGCGCACAAGGTGTGCCGAGTACCCAGCACGGCACTGCTTTCCAGGCTGCCAAGGAGACAAAGAAGGTCCAGGTCGACCCCGAGTTCCCCGACCGCGTAGCCATCATTGGCTCCGGGTTGGCGGAGAAATAGGAAAGCGAGCTCATCCACTTCCTCCGTGAGAATCGGATGTTTTCGCCTGGTCCAATGAAGATCTACCAGGAGTCCCGAGGGAGTTGGTTGAGCACTCATTACATGTGCGTCCTGACGCCAAACCAGTGAAGCAGGCTATGCGCCGCTTCGGAGATGAGAGAAGGAAGGCCATTGGTGACCAGATCACCAAGTTACTGATAAGCAATTTCATCATGGAGGTGCTGCATCCGGATTGGCTAGCCAACCCGGTCATGGTCGAGAAGAAGAAGGAGGATCCCAAGGCTGCCACTGCATGGCGCATGTGTGTCGACTACACCGACTTGAACAAGGCATGCCCCAAGGATCCTTTCCCGCTACCTCGCATCGATCAGGTGATCGATTCCACTGCTGGTTGTGAACTGTTGTCTTTCATAGATGCCTACTCTGGTTTTCACCAGATTGCACTCAGCCCTGCTGATCAAATAAAGACTGCTTTCATTACCCCGTACGGGGCTTATTGCTATCGTGTCATGTGTTTTGGCTTGAGGAATGCGGGTGCAACCTATCAGAGATGCATGCAGAAATGCTTGCACGACCAGCTCGGCAAGAATGTGCAGGTGTACGTAGATGACATTGTCATCAAAACGAATGAAACACATACTCTGCTTGCCGACCTGGAGGAAACCTTTGCTAACCTACGCAAGTACAAAATGAAACTGAATCCGAGTAAGTGCACCTTTGGTGTACCGGCTGGAAAGCTACTCGGTTTTCTGGTTTCTAGTCGGGGCATTGAAGCCAATCCTTCAAAGATAAAAGCTATTGAGAGCATGTCTTTGCCGAGATCACTGAAAGATGTACAGAAGTTCACAGGTTGCTTGGCATCTCTGAGCCGGTTTCTGGGCCGAATGGGCGAGAAGGCCCTGCCTCTGTACCAACTGATGAAGAAAAGTGACAAGTTTGTCTGGACTCCGCAAGCAGATGTGGCATTCAACGAGCTGAAAGCAATGCTGGCTAGTGCTCCCATCTTGGCTAGTCCGCTACCCAAGGAGCCAATGCTGCTGTACATTGCCGCGACTAACCGAGTAGTCAGTGTGGTGATTGTGGTGGAACGAGAAGAAGAGGGCAAGAGTGTGCAGCGCCCAGTATATTATCTCAGTGAAGTGCTGTCCAGTTCCAAGCAAAACTATCCGCACTACCAGAAGATGACCAATGGTGTGTACCTAGGCGCCAGGAAGCTGAAACATTATTTCCAGGAGCACCCCATCACGGTTGTGAGCTCTGCTCCCATCTCGGATATCATGGGTAACAAGGAGGCGAGTGGCAGAGTAGCCAAGTGGGCGATTGAGATAGCCGCGTACGCTCCCGCGTATGCGAGAAGAGACGCCATCAAGTCTCAGATCCTGGCGGAATTTCTTGTGGACTGGGCCGAGGTGCAGTATGAACCTCCTGCTCCAGTTTCCAACTATTGGAGGATGCATTTTGATGGCTCGAAAGTGAAGGAAGGCCTTGGTGCTGGTGTTGTGCTTACGTCACCCAAGCGAGATCAACTCAAGTATGTGCTGCAGATTCATTTCAAGGCGTCCAACAATGTTGCAGAGTATGAGGCAGTGGTACATGGCTTGCGAGTAGCCAAGGAGGTTGGAGTGCAGCGCATCATATGCTATGGAGATTCGGATCTGGTGGTGCAGCAAGTCTCAGGCACTTGGGATGCTTTGGATGCCAATATGGCATCGTATCGCTTCCTGGTGCAGTCTATGACTGGGTTTTTCGAAGGCTGTGAGTTTCAGCACATTCACCGAGCAGAGAACGAAGCAGCAGATGAGTTATCCAAGTTGGGATCTTCTCGGCAATCCATCCCGGCGGGAATCGCCTTGGAGCATTTGAGGAAGCCATCCATCAAGCCTTCTCCCAACTCGGAGTCCATATTTGTTCCTTCTCTGCCAAGTGAGGAATCTGATCCCATGGAGATTGACTGGGAGAGTGCTACAGGAAACCCGGGGACTGCCGTCCTCTACTCGGGGACTGCCATTCCCTACTCGGGGACTGCCACTCCCTACTCGGGGACTGCCACTCCTTACTCGGGGACTGCCGCTCCTTACTCGGGGACTGCCACTCCTTACTCGGGGACTGCTGTCCTTAACCCGGGGACTGTCACATTCATTGAGGAAGTCCTTGCTAATCGGTCTGGGCTTCAGAGAAGCGCTCCTACTCCCCCTGAGCAACCACAAGAGCCTGTCCCAATGGAACTGGACGAACCAGTGTTTCCCACGCGGGAGACACCGAGTTGGGCTATGCCCATATTATCCTTTCTAAGGGACGGTACCTTGCCAGAAGATGAAGTTACTGCAAGGCAAATTCAGAGAAGATCCAAAGGCTACACTATAGTCCGAGATGTGCTACACAAGAGAAGTGCCACTGGCGTGCTACAACGTTGTGTGGATCCAGCAGAAGGAGAGGAGATCCTGATAGAGATACACCAAGGAGAATGCGGGCACCATGCCTCTTCTCGGGCACTAGTGCAGAGAGCTTTTCGGCATGGCTTCTATTGGCTCACAGCGCTGCAGCAAGCTGAGGACATCGTGAGGAAGTACACTGGCTGCCAGATGTTCGCAAGTAAGATTCACATGCCTGCTTCCGAGTTGAAAACAATTCCTATCACCTGGCCATTTGCTGTTTGGTGTTTGGACATGGTTGGGCCTTTCCAGCCGGCTAGAGGCCACATGACTCACATCTTGGTCATGGTGGACAAGTTCACCAAGTGGATTGAAGTGAAACCTATTCGGAGGTGCGACGGGGCCACAGCTGTGAAATTCGTGAAGGATGTGATCCTGAGATATGGCTACCCGCACAGTATCATCACCGACAACGGCACAAACTTTGCTGAGGGAGCAATGGTGCGGTTCTGCAGAGATAAGCATATCCGACTAGACGTTGCGTCAGTCGCGCATCCTGCTTCCAATGGGCAAGTTGAAAGAGCAAATGGCATGGTACTGGCAGGCATAAAGCCAAGGCTGATGGAGCCACTGCTGAAAACACCTGGGTGTTGGTTAGACGAGTTGCCAGCGGTGTTGTGGAGTCTAAGGACTACCCCTAACCGGTCAACCGGCTACACGCCATTCTTCTTGGTATACGGGGCTGAGGCCGTGTTGCCAATAGACTTAGAGCATGACTCCCCCGAGTAACCCTCTACACTGAGGTGGAGGCGAGAGAAGCTCGAGAAGACGACGTTGACCTGCTTGGAGAAGCAAGAGAGCTGACTCTGTCACGTTCGGCTATCTACCAGCAAAACCTGCGGCGTTATCATAGCCGAAAGGTGAACCCAAGAGTTTTCCGAGAAGGAGACATGGTCCTTAGGCTTGTGCAGCGCACAGCCGGGATGCACAAGTTGTCTCCTCCATGGGAAGGGCCTTTCATTGTGAGCAAAGCGCTGCACAACGATGCTTACTATCTTGTAGATGTGCGCCCACCACAGGCGAACAGGGCAGATAAATCCGGAGAGGAAACCAAGCGCCCTTGGAATGTAGCTCTACTTCGTCGTTTTCATTCGTGAGCAAAGATGTGTATGTACCCTCTTATCCGAGTTGAAATTCTACTCTGCAATCCGAAATTGATCTCGGGGACTGCCCTCGTCCAAAATTGCTCTAAGTGTTTTTACTCGGCTTTCCCCTTTTTGCCTATTCGGTTGCTCTACTTCAAAATTCAAAGGTACATTGAGTACTGTGTTTAAACCTACATGCCAACTCTTCGACTTTGCTTCTGTCCGAAACCCGGCTTCATGGCAAGCAAGAGAACAAGCAAAAGGTCCATGAGCACAAGAAAAATTACTAAGGAAAGGAAGAGTGCAGGAACCGAGTAGGGTGTTGTTATTACTGTTCTGTGAATTGTCTTTTCGGCTAAGTGGGATGCGTTACTATGATTGTTTCTAAGCGGCTAAGTATTTGCAGCTCTACTCTTTGATTCTTGTGACTCGAATACCAAAAAAGCAACAAGTTGCGGGTAGAGCAGAGATGAAAAGAGAGGGTGAATAAGAAACGCAACTCGGGGACTCGCATGGAAACGCAACCCGACATTAAGCCAGGGCTGCTTAAAATGATTAAATTAAAGATAACGAGTGGAAATAAAATTGAGTAGCAAGAGAAAATGTAAATGAGTCTGATACATCTGCACCCGGCATCCCGGGGATCTGATAAGTGTTTGAGTAAAAAAGCTTGCAGGATAAGATCATGCTGAAGAGGCGATGTTGTCGGTGATGGCCTGGGCTGCTTCATTCTCGGTGGCGGTCTTGTTCGCCTCCGCCTCCGAGCTGGATGCAGCTGCCTTCGTGGCTCCCTCCTCGGCGCTTGTGTTGGTCGCATCCGCTTCCGGGTGGACGGTGGCGGACCGCTCCATCTCGGATGGACCAGAGGCTTGGCCGGGAAGGCGAACCGTGTCGTCGAGGGCGGCACCGGATGAAGTGCCGAACTCGAGGGCAGCTGTGTCGATCTGCTCCATCTCTTCATCGCTACTCGCGACGACGGTGTCCTTCCCTTTCCCGGCCTTTCTCCTGGGTGAATCGAAGAAGCCCGATTCCAGCTCGGAATCTGTCTCTTCATCTGCGTCCTCGTCCTCCTCCACCTCGGTGTCGGGTTCGGTGGGGCTGTCGATGAAGGTGGCCGTGTCCGCGTACTCCGCAACCTCATGCGCAATTAGCTTGCGCGTGGTCACACAGCTGGGGTCCGTCTCCCACCTGGAATTGTCGCGCTTTCCGCGGATGATCTCCATGTTGAGGTTCTCGTACCAGGAGGCGACGCAGAGTAGCATCAAGTCAGCACCCGCCCGAGCTCCCGAGGCGCGCCACTTCTTCAGTTCGATCTTCACATTGCGCAGCTTCAGAGCAAGGCCACCAATGGTTGTCGGCGCGGGATCTTCAGGCCAGAACAGCTTGTGGAGCTCGAAGCCGACGCGCACCAAGTCGGTGCCCACGCCGGCTAGGCGTTCGAAGTGCCCTCGCATCACCAGCAGGCTGTCCTCGATCTCGGCTCTGGTGTCCGCGGCCTCGCCCTTCTCAAGGCGAGCTGCTCGGGCCTTGGCCAAAGCAGGCGCTCAAGAGGACACGAGATCAGGGAAGATTTCTGCGCAAAAGCAAGGGAGAAATTTAGTCACAGGATCCGAGAAGAGGCAGAACCAAGAAGAAAAGATGCAGAAAGGAGGAAACTTACTGTGAAGCTCGTGGCGTAGCTGCTGCAGCTGGATTTTCCATTCCTCCTCATTGGAAACATGCCTCTCCTCGAGCAAGCGAAGTCCATCCAATTGAGTGAAGTACCCAGCATTGGATTTTGTCAGCACTTCACATTCTTGCTCAAGGGCCTTTATCTTAGCATTGAAGGTTGTCTCAGCCTTGGCCTTCTCGGCGATCACTCTGTCCCTCTCCTCACCAAGCGTGACAGCATGCTGGAGTGCCTTCTGCAGCTGGAGTTGCAGTTTCTCCATCTCTGTAGCGTGCTCGCTCTGCAGAGCAGCAGATTGGCTTGCCAGTTGCACCTGCACCTCAGCAGGTTTGAGACAGTCCTGATGCTCGACAACAAACTTCTTATGATCTTCTGAAAAAAGCAAAGCACGGTTAGCGGAGAAGCAAAGGAAACAGACACAAGGGCAAACCGAGTAGACGGAGGTTTACCTTCAAGCTTCTTGATGGTGGTCTCGGCATTCGCAACAAAGGTGCGACAGTTCTCGTGCTCGTCAGCCAGGGCCTTCAGTTTCCCTGCAGAGTAGAAAAGGTTAGCGCAAGAAAGCAGAAGCGGGCGTAAACAAAAAACGCAAGAACCGCGCGGCTAGAAGCGTACCTTCCACCTCAGACAGCTTCAGAGTGCTATCCTTCGCATCCTTACCGGCTGCCTCCGCAGCTGCTTTCTCTCTTTCCAGTGTAGCAATTCGCCTCCTGGCGATAGCATGATTCCAGAGAAGCTGGCGATGCAGACTGGTCCGCTTCAAAACGCTATCCTGAGAAGCGAAAAGAAAACAAGTTAGACAGAGAAGTGAAGATTCAACCCGAGAAGGCGGCTACTCGGAAGAGCATCCGCCTACTCGGCCAGAATCTCGGGGACTGGGTGATGGTAAAGGAAAATGAAAACGGATAGGAGAGAAGAAAAAATGCTACTCGGAGAGGACAAGTTAAGACTTACCGCGTAAGACTGCTCAAGATCTTCTGCATTCTTGCGGTGCACGAACATCTTGGCAGCAAGAGTACCGGTGCTGGAGGAGACGGTCATGGGTTTGTAGCCCAAGTCCACCTTGTTCCAGTCGACCCGCATATGATCGATGTCGCCCAGGCCAAGGCCATGCCATTTGTCTGTGCCGAGAAGCTTGCTGTCCCACTTGGCATCGATGAAACCAACCAAGTCGAGTACCTGCTCGAGGCTCTGGGATGATATCGCCTGGTCTTGAGCTCCCCGAGAAGCAATGGATCTGTCCTGGTTTGGGGCCGAGGGCCCGGAGTCCACCGCCACGGCTTTCCTTCCTCTGGTGAGAGCAAGCTTCCGGTCCTCGACGGAAAGGCCGATCTGGCGCTGTTGGCTGACCTTCACCATATAATCCAGGTAGAGGGGCTGATCAGCTATGTTAGCGGCGGCAGGAACCGCACTGGGATTGCGGATAACCAACTGCTTGGACTGGCCAGTTGATGTCGGCGGCGGCTTGTCGGCAGCCTTCTTCTTTGCTATCTCTTTCTGAGCAAGTGGCTTCTCGGAGGTTGGCTTCTCGATCTTCTGCGTCTCGGTTTCCTTCTTCTCGGCTGCCCTCCTCTCGACTGCCTCCTTCAGAGCATCTAGGGCTTGTTTCCTGGTTACTCGCCCGGCAGGAGGGCTGGCTGCGTCCTTGGTCTGCGGCACCGAGGAGGAATCTGGCGGTGCAGTGCCTTGATCAATGGGTGGCGCCACGGATCCATCGCCTTGTGCAGCATCTGGTTGGGCGCTACTCGGTGCAGCGCCTGGTTGCGCGCTGCTCAGGGGATACTCCTCAGCCCTGACTGTTGCTTCTACCCGCTGCTCAGCAGCGGGATCCTCTTGACCGGCAGCACCTGTGGCTGGCTGCTCAGGTTCAGCTTCTTGCCGCTCGACGGCGGCGTCATCATCACGCATCTCCTGGTCTTCCTCTTGGTGCTCCTCGGCGGTGCTAGCCGGAGGAGAAGGGGGCCTGTCCTGGTGAGCGGCGTCCTGCGCATCTGGATCGGCGCGGGACTGCTGCTCAGACCCCGTTTGCGTGGGGGTGGTGTCGGCCTCGTCGCCCTCAAGGTCGACAACCTTGTCGACGTCAATGGCAGCTTGTTTCTTGGCCTGGTCAGGTGCGAAAGCAGCGTTCGCATCCAAGGGAGCTCTGGTGAGAAAGGAAAGATCAGAAATTAGAGGGAAGCAGAGGAAGGATAAGAGAAACAGCAGAATACAAAATTGGGAGTTAACCGAGAAGGAACTTACGCTTTGGTGGAGGGGATTGTTCGCTTTGTTCTCTTCACGACCGCCTTGGTCGCCTTCTTCTTCTCGGCTGCTTTTCTCTTCTTGGCGGGGGGCTCTTGGGCGTCACTTCCTGTCCGCTTACGGGTGACAGGAGCGGCGACGGACAGAGGGTTGGCGTCAAGGACCCTATCGCCCTCATTCTCGTCTTCATCCTCACCCTCGTCCTCAGCATTTGCAGCATCTGTGAAATAGGGAGGAAGGAAAACACTTCAGAAACAGCAGGCAAAGGGCTTGAGCTTTTCGCAGAGGGAGAGCGCGAATTCAGTTACCTGCGAACTCGTCATCAGACCAGTCGCGAAGAGATGTTTCAGCAGGCTGCTTCTCTGTCGTGGGAGAGTGAGGAAGGTTGATCTGATCTGCAGTCTCAAAAGAGGCCTTGTCGTCCTCCTCTCGGTCAGCAAACCAATTGCCTTCAAAGCGCTCACAGCTCTCCATAAGCTGGCGATTGAGGACCTGAAGAGCGGAGAAGTGTCACAAGTTAGCCGAGTAGCAGGAAGGTGTCCTACTCGGATAGGCGTGCAAACACAAAGCACACTAAGCCTAAGCAACTTTACCGAATGTTCTACTCGGATAGGCGTGCAAACACAAAGCACACTAAGCCTAAGCAACCTTACTGAATATCCTACCCGACAAGGCGTGCAGGCACAAAGCACACCAAGCCTATACAATTCTACTAAGTACTCTACTCGGTACAGAGTGCAGTTGCTAGTCGTAGCCAAGAGAGAAGATTTTCTAGTCGGATGGCAAATATTGAAAGCAGAATAAGGAGAACGTACCCGGGGAATCGGTTTCGTGCGGCTGAATGGGATGAACCCATACTGCCAATGGTCACCAAGGCTTGTCGTCAGGATGGCCCGGGCGTGCACGGGAACATCCGCGTTGTCGAGCTCGATGGTGGTCGTTATGGTGCAGTCGCGGGGGCCTCCCATGTAGCACATCAGATGGCTGCGCTCCTGCAGAGGCAGCACGCGATTCTTGATCCAGCAAGCCACAGGATCATCGCTCTTGAGGCCCTCGTCGATTAGAACACCGAGCCGCGCTTCTATCTCCTTCGAGTTGAGGTCGTTGGATGGCTTCGATTTCCAATTTTTCCCGGATGGAGCGCGAGTACTCCAAGCAGGAAGATTAATTCTGTCAGTTACCTGGCCTCCTTCCGTGGCGGGGATGTTCTTGACGTAGAGGAAGGTCTTCTGCCACATCCGGACGGATTCCAAACCCTTGATGCGAGGGTGATTGGTCCCCGACCGCTGCACCATCATGGCGCAGCCAGTATCGGTCGCGCGGGCGCTGGCGGCCGCGCCATCCTTCTTCCCGATGGTTTGCTGGCGAAGATGGAAATACTTCAACCAGGTATCTGTAGTGGGATGGATACCGAGAAAGGCCTCGCATACCACGGCGTGGTAAGCGAGGAAGACGACGGCATTTGGTGGCAAGTGGTGCATCTGGAGACCAAAGTGGTCCAGAAAGCGGCGGAGAAAGTCGGAGGCCGGTAGGCCAAATCCGCGCTCGAAATGCGACAGGAAGACAACATGCTCGCCCTCCCGCGGGGTTGGCACGATCTCGCCCTCAGACGGCCGGCACTGAACACCAGGAGGAACCCTCCGGGTGTTCACGAGCCAGGCGCAGTCCTCGGCGGTGACGTGCGAACCAGCCCAGCCGGCGCGAGACATGGTCACGAGCAGGAAGGATGGTAAGAGTTGGAAGGTGGTGAGTGGAGTGGGTGAGTCCGCGGCGGCGGAGAGCTCGGCGGCGGAGAAGAACAGAGAGACGAAAGGGGAAAAGTGCGAAGGGAGGAGAAAAGGAAGTTACCGGCGGAGGTATTTATATCCTCTCCGCGGTTTACCATTACCATCGGGGAAGTGGGATCGATCGTGGCGTGTGGTGGGGTCTGTGGCCGGCTGGAAACGCACACACGCGCGAGGCGCGCGCGTAACGGCCGCAGCGGATCCCACTACTAGATCGTGGCCAATTACTGCGCGTGATGGGACATAACGAGCCAGTGGGCCCGCCCCGTGAAAACTGGGCGCGTGGCACGTCGTGTCGTGGCAGCGAAACGACGGGGTCACGGATGCTTGACACGCGTCCAGTTGCGGCACGGAAGGCTGGATTGTGCTCTGCGCTGCAGGGGCACAAGAGGAGAAATTCTCTAAGTCTTTTTACTCGGTTACAGAGTAGAAAGCAGGTGCTATTCGGAAGACAGTAAACTCGAGGTACTTTCTGGAGTGCTACTCGGAGGTTTTTTACTCGGCATCTTGAGGTTCAAGGGCTGTGTTGCAAAGGTTGGTTTTAAGCTGGCAGAGCCTAGTGAACGAGTTCGCAAGACTCAACCAGCTTCGGGGACTGCTGTCGGGTTACCCCCAGTAGGGTAAAGGCAAGTGGTAAAGGCGACTGTCAGAAGAGAGGTTTGGTCGAGTAGCCGCCTACCCGGTACCTGCTACCCGGTTGACTGCTACTCGGTCTCACCTCAAGATGACCAGAAGGAAGAATCATTCAAGTTCTCTCCATTCGAGTAGAAGAGTTGGCCCGAGTAAAATTGGCGGGAACCTACTCGGGCCAGAAAGTCAAAGGAGCCGTTCTGACACAGGATCCCGCGTATCCTGGGTCCGTACTTGGCAGTATTCGAACTACTGTTCATCTGGGACCGGCCTGCCTGACAGTGACAGCATGGAAGCAGGCCGTCGCAGGATAAGGGGGCCCTACTCTGTGTTTGGCACAGTGACACCAGTCTGTCCCCTTGTTTTGCCCAACGACTTTCCAGATGCAGCCAAGATTAGGAACCAAAGCTGTCAGCGGGAACCCGGAAGAAGGACGATGTGCACACTATGTCGACACTTGTCTAGATTTGGACGTATCCGGCTGGGCACCATATATAAGGTGCCCCGCCGCCTCCTGCGAGGGGCACGTTGAGATTGAACTGAGGAAACCCTAGGTTCTTGACCTAATTCATCACGTAGAGAGAAGAGTGGCTACTCGGTAGCAAGAACATTGTACTGTGGCTACTCGGTGAGACACCAGAATACATAGAGAAAGGCAGGAGTAGGGGTTTTACCTCCTCACGAGGGCCCTGAACCTGGGTAGATCGTGTTGTTTGCAGTGTTTACTTCGTACCTCACGCGGCTACTCGTCGCGTGATCCCTCCCCGAGCACCTCCAGCGTCCTTCGTCCCCACATCTTTAGCCATCCCATGGCATCTGCCGTGACACCACCACGACACCCTTCATCTTCTTCCAAATACTTGTCATCTTCATTCCCTTCATCTTTTTCATCTTCTTGCATTCTGTAAGTTGTTCCTTCCCGCAAATACAAAGTAGTAACTCTTTAGTACAGCAGGCATGCAGCATATATTAGTTTGCAGTTTCAAGTTTACTCACGTTTAAGTTGTAACTTGCTGTGCATGGAGCATATTTCAGTGATCTTGAATAGTGGAATTCATCTCTACTACTAGCAACTAGTGGTTGTACACCTAGTTCAATCAACCTTGAATTAACCCCATTTAACCTTGTAACCTGACTGTCAATAGGTACTGCTCCTGCAAGAGAAGAACACCATTTTCCTTAGTTATCAGTAAACTTAAGTATTGAGCATCCCATATTAACTTGAATGGAGCATAGAGAAAAGAAGCATGTACCAATAATTAAATAGTCAACGATATTATTTACAGGTTATAGGATCCATCTCAATCACATCTTCCACGTAGGGAAGACAACATAATTCCATTCAGCATCAATCACATCTTCCACGTAGTACACTTGTTTTGCTTGGCTAGCTAATATAAATGGCTCAGACATCAAGTCATTCCCAGCAACCAGTTCACTGAAGTTGATTTGTGTTACTTCAAATATATCCAAATATCTTACTCCAACATTATTAGCCCACTCGCACTTGAACAATATCATACTAGATTGGTTCAAGTAATTCAACTCTATGATTTCTAAAACTTTGCCATAAAAACTTTTATTGTTTATTTTAACATACACCCCATCGCATTGTGTGCTCTTTCCCTCTGCATATTCTTTAGTATGAAATACACATCCATTGATCCTATAGCTGTTGTATGACTTAACCATGTGGTAAGGCTTTTGAGCTAGCAGCCTTTATTCTTTTGGTATGTCTACACCTTTACTAATCAAGGACTGTATGTGATCAGCAAACCAAGAATGGAATGTGGTCTGATGTTCACTTTCTATTTGTCGTACATTTTTTCCTCTCCTACCAGTCAAAAGTTTCTTGTGTTTATTAGTATACCATGGAACAAAGTCTAGTTCTCTAGTACTGCATGCAGACAGAGGCTTCGCAATTGTCAAGTACTGATATTTTGATGTATAGTCTGTTACACTCACTCCATCATAAGGCCTAGTAGCTTTGTTGAATTTATTCCTTCCACCATGCACATACCTAGAGCAGAAAGTCAAACACTCATCTAGTACATAGGCTTCTACTATGCACCCTTCTGGATGGCTTCTTGTCTGTACTGTACCCTTCAACTTGCCAACATACTGTTCTGTTATCCACATATTTCTAAACTGCACAGGACCAGCAATCCTAACTTCTGTAGCAAGGTGTACAACTAAGTGCTCCATAATGTCAAAGAAAGTGGGAGGGAATATCTGTTCTAACTGGCATAGAATCTCAGGAGCTTCTTCTTCTAGCATTTGCATGTCTTGAACAATGTATGTTCTTGGCAGTAACCATTCTGAAATGTTTACTCAGTCTAATTAAGGGCAGAGCATGTCGGGGGGTTACCCCCGAGTAGGGGTAAGGCAAGTGCTAAAGGCAAGGACAAAGGAGAGTTTCGGCTGAGTAGCTGGCTACTCGGTACCCGCTACCCGGTCGACTGCTATCCGGCCTTACACGCTAATGGCCAGGAGGAAGAATCAAGAAAGTTGTGTTCTTCCAAGTAGAGGAAGTGGTCCGAGTAGAGGGAGTGGGTTCCTACTCGGGCCAGAAGTCAATGGAGCCGTTCTGACAAAGGATCCCGCGTATCCTGCGTCCGTACGGCGTGCGGTTCAACTTACGGAGCGCGTGATTATCCGTGCTACGGCGTGGCTACAGTGGAGGTAGGCGCCTATCAAGTCCTGTCACTGACAGAGGGGACAGGACAGGGCTAGGGGCCTACCCTATCTCACTGACAAGGGTGGACAGGTCCCATCTCCGAACGGCGCGACGACTTACGGTGCATTCGTCAGCGAGAAGCCGGAAGCGTGCTCTGTTCTGCAGTGCTCCTGTCCTATCAGCTGTACCTTTTAGTCTTATTCTATTCGGCTGGGCACCAGTATATAAGGTGCCCTACCACCCCCTGTGAGAGGTTCGGAACTTAGGCGCCACACACTTGACACTGGATTCACGTAGAAGGAACTAGAGAGAAGAGTGGCTACTCGGCTGAAGGCCTAATTGTACTGTTGCTACTCGGTAACACACATATAAAGAAAAGGCAGGAGTAGGGGTGTTACCTCCACACGAGGGTCCTGAACCTGGGTAAGATCTTGGTGTTTGCAGTGTTAGATTCATCCCACACGGGCTACTCGCCGTGTGATCCCTCCCCGGTCACCTCCAGCGTCCATCGACCCCAACAGTTAGCCATCCTATGGCATCTGCCGTGATACCACCACGACAGTTGGCGCCCACCGTGGGGCAACCAGCGGCGCTGGCTGGAGTCCATGTTCGGACGGGACTCATTTCTGCTACTGGGGCGTAGTCTGTGGCCTTGTCCACATATTCGGCTCCTTCGACTTCGTCACCCACAACGCCGGCGATTTCGGCGGGAGGCCCATGCCGGCAGGCGGCTCGGTGCTCTCCTTCGGCTCGCACCTCGTCTACGTCGCCACCACCATCGTCCGCGAGTACCCTGAGGAGGTGCTCATCGCGGAGGATCCCCCTGCTGTCCTCGCTGCCCGCTGAAGGCCAACCGGCTGTTCTGCGGACAGCGTGGAAGTGCTGATGACCGGCCCGGCTATCCCTGCCGGGAAGGGCGCAGCCGCAAGCGCGGCAGTCATCAAGGAGCCTGCTGGCCCAAGCGAGGCCCCGAGAACGCACAAGCCCTATGAGCTTCCCCAGAACATCCCGGGCTACATCCCTCCTTCCACGACATCGAAGATACCGGCATCCGTCGTGCGGATGGGCATGCCGCCTCCCACCGAGCTCGAGCTCATGACCATGAAGGCGCAACTCGACCAGCAGCGTCAAGCGCTGCTCACGGAGCAGCTGGAGCTGGAAAAGGTTAGGCTCGAGCTTAACCTAGACCAGAACGAGTACAACAGGGCTCACGGCTTTACGCCCGTGGTTAGGAGGCCTGTCAAGCTAGGCACCACTCGCCGCAACCTAGGCACCGAGATGGCAGTAGTTGGTGAGAACGCAAGCCAAGCCGCTAGCCACAACATTGCTACCACTAGGCCCAAATACATCACCCCCGCCAAAACCCTTAGAGCTGCAGAGGTTGTAGCTGCTGAGTTGCCGCATCTCGCTGGCGACGCGCGCGTTAGGCAGCAGGACAGGCTCAATGAGTTAGTACTAGAAGCTGCTAGGCAGAATGAGGAGTTCCGGAAAGCCAATCCGGGTGCTGGCGCTTCTCAGGTGGTGCATTCGCGTGCGGTCAGATCTAACGATCAGGCCTCATCGCCGCATCCCAACCGCGAGAGGGAGCGGAGTGTGTACTCTGGAAGAGACAGACAAATGCAGGTGTACGACCCGGCTGTCGCCGCGAAACAGCACGCTGTGCCGCGATAGTCCGGTCAAAAACACAATACTGCAGGAGCAGGCTATCAAGCCCATAAAGCTCACAGCAAGACGCGAGATGGAGATCGTCCAGGCCCTTCCCGGCATCAGGTCGCTCAGCCTACTCGGCAGAGGACCCAGCAGCCAGCTGCTGCACAGCCGCGTGCGGCTGCGCCAGCAGCCAACCCGGTGGTGCAACCCGCAGCTGTGCAGGTGAATAGATATGATGATGGCTACTCGGCGATGGGGCTGGCCGGCTATGCTGATCCAAGGGACGTCATCGATCGCGTGGGTGAGCGCGTGCTGGAGCCCAATGATGCAAGGTACACGCTGGACCGGATCAATCGGTCTGTGCAACTCGAGAACAAGGGGCCGCCTGGCCCAGAGTGCTTTGGTCATCGCATCATGGATGAGCCATCGGTGAAGCAATTCCAGCTCGCCAGGGGGACCAAGTGCTACAACGGCAGCACCAAGCCAGAAGACTGGCTGAATCACTATGTCACAGCCGTGCACATTGCAGGTAGCAACCGGAGATGGGCTGTGCGGTATGTACCGCAGATGCTAGAAGGCCCAGCAAGAACTTGGCTCAACAATCTGCCCAAGCAGAGCATCAACTGCTGGCTCGACTTCGCGGAAGCCTTAGTCAGCAACTTCACCAGCACTTACCAAAGGCCGAATAGGCCGCAGCAGTTGTCCGCTTGCAGGCAGCGAGAACAGGAGACTGACCGCGAGTATCTTACTCGGTGGAGCACTCTGAGGAACACATGTGAAGGTGTGAATGAGGCCCAGGCCATCTCTTGGTTTGCTCAAGGTTGCAAACATGGCAGTATGTTGTGGCAAAGGCTGCAGAGAGAGATGCCGAGTACTCTCGCTGAGACCATCAAGATTGCGGACATGTACGCACTCGGCGACCCAACTCAGCCTCTGGTCGACTCTGCTGAGCCGAGAAGAAACTACAACAACAACAAGCGCAATGATTTTCGCAACAAGCGCAGAGGTGACCGGATTGAGACCCGGTATGATCCCGAGGAAGTGAATGCTATGGCTACGGGTGCTGGGAGTAGCCAGAGGCAAAAAACTGCTGGAGCCCAATACGGGCACAACCAGAATCAGGGCCAAGGCATCAAGAAGCCATACAATGCTCCCCAGCAGGGTAGCGGGAACTCGGGTCCTGTTCAGAACTTTGTCTTTAAGGACATGAAGGATGGGCCATGCAGTTTCCACAGTCGGCATCCGGGTAGACCGGCCAACCACACTACTCGGCAATGCAGCTGGTGGGACGAGATCAAGAATGAGGGCTTGCCTCCTCCTCCTCTGCCAGCTGCGAATGCCAATGTGCAACCTACTCGAGCAGCTGCTGCCAGGCCTCCAGCGTTTCCGAGAAGAGAGAATGTAAACCAGGTGGCTTTAGGAGCCAACCGCAACTACGACAACGGCAACCGCAACTTCAATAACAACAATGGTAACCGCAACTTCAACAACAATGGCAATCGCAATTTCGTCAACAACAACAACCGCAACAACAACAACAACGGCAACAACGGAAACTATGGTGCGGAAGGCCGCAACCAGTACCAGGAGCATCACGAGAGCTACATGATCTTCACCTCCGAGCCCGCCGACAAGCAGTCACTGCAGAGGCGCGCGATGGAGGTCAATGCTGTGATCCCTGCTGTTCCTCACTACCTGCACTGGTGCAACCAAGAGATCACGTGGTCCAGAGCTGATCATCCTAGGGTGATGGCCAACCCGGGTAGCTATGCTTTGGTGGTGGATCCCACCTTCTTGGGTACTCAGAAGAATGTCAGGTTCAGCAAAGTCCTGATTGATAACGGCAGCAGCATCAACATCGTGTACAGGGACACGCTCGAGAAGCTCGGAATGGCCGAGAACATGCTGCTACCCAGCAGGACCACTTTCCATGGCATTGTGCCCGGAGTATCTTTCTCTCCGATTGGCCGTGTCTGGATAGATGTTCTATTCGGTACCAGGGAGAACTGCCACACGGAGAGCCTGCAGTTCGAGGTAGTTGATCATTAGAGCCCATACCATGCCCTACTCGGCAGGCCTACTCTCAGCAAGTTCATGGCCTCAACCCATGCTGCATACTTGAAGATGAAGATCCCTGGTCCCAATGGAGTCATCACCATCTCTGGTGATTACAAGCGGTCTTTGGATTGTGCCTCTGCTGGTTCTCAGTTGGCGGAATCCATGGTGATTGCTGTCGAGAAGAAGAAGATACATGAGGTGGTGGCTATGGCGCAAGCTGGCGCGCCTGGGATGCCGAGTTCCCAGTACGGGACTACATTCCAGGCGTCCCAGGAAACGAAGAAGGTCCAGGTTGACCCCGAGTTCCCAGACCGTGTTGCCATCATTGGCGCCGGGCTGGGAGAGAAATAGGAAAGCGAGCTCATCCACTTCCTCCGTGAGAATCGGGATGTCTTTGCCTGGTCCAATGAGGATTTACCAGGTGTCCCGAGGGAGTTGGTTGAGCACTCGCTACATGTGCGGCATGATGCCAAGCCAGCGAAGCAGGCTATGCGCCGCTTCTGTGATGAGAGAAGGAAGGCTATCGGTGATCAGATCACCAAGTTGCTGATAAGCAACTTTATCATGGAGGTTTTGCATCCGGACTGGCTAGCCAACCCGGTAATGGTTGAGAAGAAGAAGGAGGACCCCAAGGCCGACACCGCGTGGCACATGTGCGTCGCTACACCGACTTGAACAAGGCCTGCCCCAAGGATCCCTTTCCGCTACCCCGCATTGATCAGGTGATCGATTCCACTGCTGGTTGTGAGCTTTTGTCTTTCATAGATGCCTACTCTGGTTTCCATCAAATAGCTCTCAACCCTGCTGATCAAATAAAGACTGCTTTCATTACCCCGTATGGGGCTTATTGCTATCGTGTCATGTGTTTTGGGTTGCGGAATGCTGGGGCTACCTATCAGAGATGCATGCAGAAATGCTTGCATGATCAAATTGGCAAGAATATGCACGTGTACGTAGATGACATTGTCAT